>SNQJ01S0079102.1:39729-68906 GCA_010110895.2 Picea sitchensis | reverse complement strand
TCCCTTCAATTCTGGCCCTCTTTTCTTCACCTTCCTTCTGAAATTCGGCTTGGATATCCTTGGTTACCTTAGTCACCTATAGATATTTAATATTCTCAAGTGTTCCACACCAAAAATTCTCAAGAAGCTCTCACAAGAAGCTCTCCATCAATACTCCAAAAGATATTCTCACAAGAAGCTCTCCATTGATCCACAAAAAGCATGATCTACAAGAGACCATTGCTATCTTATTTATACTTTCATCCTCTAGGTCACTTAACCCATTTCTAGGTCACTTAACCTATTTTCCTTATTTTAGAGTTAACCACTTTCCATAAATACAAATTTATCCAATATTTTATCATTTAAATATTCCTTCTTGATTTTCTCATCTTACTTTATCATTTCTTGATATTTTTTTCACTTCTCTTTATTATTTAAATAGTCCACCTTGACTTTGTCACCTTACTTTATCATTTAAATAATGATTTCTTATTTTAGGTCACTTAACCCATTTTCCTTATTTTCGGGGTTAACCACTTTCCATAAATAGAAGGCTCTCCAATACTTTATCATTTAAATATCCCTTTTTGATTTTGTCACCTTACTTTATCATTTATTGATTTTGTCACTTCTCTTTATTATTTAAATAATCCACCTTAACGTTTTCACTTTACTTTATCATTTAAATAATGATTTCTTATTTTAGGTCAATTTGACTTCTTTGACCTTGGGGGCTTCAAGCCTTCATGTGGGGGTCCTTCATCTTCGTAAGGCCATAACTCTCAAACCATGAGGAGTTATATGAAATTACACATACCACCGGAAATGGCATGACAAGCTCTATCGATATATGATAGTTTCACCAACAATTTCCTTGATCTTCATCTCATTATTCCACATACAAACATGGGTCCTCCAACCATTCTTCTAGGATAACTCAATCCGTAAAGCGTCTTCCCGTGAGGGCTTTCACCATAAGGGGACCACTTTGGAGTTCATCCATTTGTGCACCTTATCAATCATGATAAGAAAATAATGAGATCAAGGGTCCTCCAACCATTCTTCTAGGATAACTCAATCCACAAAGCGTCTTCCCATGAGGGATTTCACCATAAGGGAACCACTTTGGAGTTCATCCATTTGTGCACCTTATCAATCATTATAAGACAATAATGAGTCATCTATACATTTTTCCAACAATTCATTACATACCAATGAAACCACAACGATCCATATTCATCATGTATCAATGAAAACTCATTGATCCATCTTCATCATATCAATGACAACTCATTGATCCATCTTCATCTATGCATTCTCATCAAAGAAAATACATATTATATTACATCGATCATCAATCAATCAATCCTTTGACATCAATCAATCACTTGACATCAATCAATGACATCAATCAATCAAACCATTGGCATCAATGACAACATGACCCCACACTCAAACATATAGTCAAAGCCTATCTCGACAATCTCGATGCTCACTCCCGTAAGAGAGTGGATCACCCTACTCACATTTGGCTAGTTTTTGAAATATGTCGCCATTATTGCATCCATTTGGATCCTCATAAATGCATCTTTTGCATTAGGTCAGGTCGCCTTATAGGATTTTTAGTCTCTGAGACTGGGATCATGGTGGATTCATTAAAGGTTGAGGCAATACTTTGATTGCCTCCCACGCATAATATTCATCAACTTTCAAGGTTTACAGGGGAAATTTAACTTTTTACAATGGTTTATAGTGAACTATGCCAATATTACTAAGGGATTCATGCATCTCTTAAAGGACACTCCTTTTATCTAGGATGAGTGAGCCCAGGAATCCTTGATTTCTTTGAAGAAGGCCTTAGTATCGATGCACATTTTCAAGTCTTCGGACTATGGTAGAGACTACTTTCTTTATATCGCCTTGTTCAAAGAGACGATTGGTATGGTGTTGGTTCAGGAGTATGACTAGATTCATGAGCACATCATTTACTATTTTAGTCGAAATGTAGTCGGCCCTGAACTCAAATATTCTCATGTTGAAAAGCTAGCTTTGGCTGCCATTCACGCAGTTCAACGATTATGACGCTATATATTGCTTTGCAAAACTACTTTGTTGTTGATTTCAATCTGTTTCAATACTTCGTTACTCAATGTATCATAGGGGGGAAATACAATAAATGGATTGTTATTTTACAAGAATTTGATCTCGATTTTGCTTCTGCGAAGTCCAAGAAATCGCTAGTTTTTGCAGATTTAATATTTGACTTCCCTCAAGAAGATGAGGATGTTATTCATGTTGATTCATTTTTGGATGAACACATTTTCCTTGTCTCCTCGTCATACCACTGGTATGGAGATATTGTTGTCTATCTTCAAACTTTGAAGTTCCCTTAGCATCTCTTGAGAGATGATCGATGACACATACGATTCCAAGCTAAGAACTACCTTATCATCGATGAAAATTTGTATCGTTGATGAGTATACAATATCTTGTGTCATTTCTTGACTCCGAAGAAGTTGATTATGTTCTAAATGACTGCCAAAATGGGGCTTGTGGTGGTCATCTATCCGAACTTGCGACAACCTAGAAAATTTTGCGAGTCGTTTATTTTTGGTCATCCATTTTTAAAGATTGTTTTGAAGTGGTTAAGAAGTGTCACCCCTTCTATGTGTTCACTCAAAATATGCACTCGCATCCAACCCCTCTCCATCCAGTAGTTACCATCAGTCCGTTCACCAAGTGGGGGGTGTATTTTGTGGATTGCAACCCAACTTTGTCTGAGGGACATCAACACATTATCGTGTTCATAGACTACTTTACTAAGTGGGTCGAGCCATTCCTGCATTTAAATCTGATGGGAAGACTGATCCGTTCTTCGTATTCAATCAAATTATATCCAGGTTTGGAATCCCGAGTGATATTGTCATTGATCATGGTAGTCACTTTCATAATGAAATGATGAAATAATTAGCATTTAAACTTGGGTTTAAACATGGTCATTCTTCCCCTTACTACCCCCAAGGAAATGGACAAGTAGAGGTCGTGAACAACTCTCTGAAGACCATTTTGCATAAAACTGTTGGCTAGAGAAAATATGACTGGCATATCATGCTTTATCCAGCACTTTGGGCATACCAAACCTCGGTTAAGACTTCAATTGGTTTTTCTCCTTTCCAGTTAGTGCACAGTTTGGATTTGATCCTACCTATTCTATGAAAAATACCTTCTCTTAGATTGTTGGTTGTTCTCCTACCTGACACTTTCGATATCGAAAAACCCCTCATACACCTAGAGAGTCTAGATTAACAACGTTGAGATGCCTCTGTTAAAATATTGTGTAACTGCAAAGAATATTCTTATCCCCTTTTGTGGATTGATCATGTAGGGTATTGTAAATGACCAAATCCCCTTTTGTGGATTGGTCAAACACTAATTGTAATAGGATAGATAAGAAGTCGGCCCCATAATATATTAAAGGTGGTTATAACCACCCATAAGAAGAAGTCGGCCCTACCAATGAAGAGACACTTCCACACGTGCCAAAATTGTATAAATAAGAGAGGCCAGCACCTCATTTAGGCACACACAACAACTCACTCATCTAGTGCGCAAGTATTAAAGGAAGTTGTAGTTACCAGTTGTCGGAAGAAGGAAGAGAGAAAAAGGCGCATCCTTGGGAGAGGAATTTATGTGTTGTTTGGTTCATTATCTTGGCATTGTATTGGCTATCTATATTAAGGAAGTTTTGTTGGGTTTTCATCCCCTTGAGGGTTTCCCAAGATAAATGCTTGTATACTCTTATGATTGTGTTTCTCTCAGTGATCCTATCTATGTTATTGTTATCTAGTAAATTGAAAGTAACCTAATAGTAGCAAAAACTTTAACATGGTATCAGAGCTAAGCTGAAGAGAGCATCTTTCATAGGAAAAAGAAAAATGTCACTGTTGTCGTACATGAAAATTAGGGATTTTTATTAAAGAAGGTTTTTAGCCTCAAAACCATCTAGAAAGGTGCAGCCTACAACAAGGAACATTTTGGCATCCTCTGCACACTTTTTCAGTGGCTATATCTCCCGGAAAGTGAAACCCTAGTTTTCACAAAGTACCAGAAAACCACAAGTACCAGTGTACCAATGTACCAGAAGCACCAGAAAACCAAAAGTACCAGAAAACTAGAAGCACTAGTCCAGAAATCCGTACATCAAGTTTGGATGGGTAAAAGTTGAATTTTATGAAATCTAAACACACCAGAATACTCGCCTCAGTCCAGCGCATCTTTTGGTGAGTTCAGTTTTCAGATCCAAGTAATTTGATTTTTTTATTATTTCTATAGCCCGAAGGGATAGGGTTTCTTCTACAAGAGAGAATGGTTACCAGCATGAGGGTAGAAGACAGGCTGGAAGGATCTAGAAACTTCATATATTGGAAGCATAGGTTGCAGATGATTCTATACGAGAATGATCTCCCAGAACATGTTACAGTGGGTGTACTAGAACCAGAGGAAGAAGATCAAAAGACCAAGCATAAGAAGAACGAAAAGAAAGCAAAGAGAATCATGTTAGATTCAGTAAAGGATCACTTGATCCCTCATATATCCAAACTACATAAAACAAGGCAAATGTATGAAGCACTCAACAGGTTATATGAAACCAAAGACATTAGACAGAATCTTACCTTAAGAAATTAGCTTCGTAATATGAAGATGGACAACTCAGAATCTGTCACATCCTATCTTATGAGAGTTTCTCATATCAGAGATCAGCTTGCAGCTATTGGAGATGTCATTAGTGACAAAGAACTTGTAACCAAAACCCTAAATGGGTTTCCAACATTTTGGATTCCTTTTGTACAAGGAGTGTGTGCCAGAAGCAAGTTACCCAAGTTTGATAAGTTATGGGCAGATTGCACACACGAAGAATCTAGACTTGCATACCAAAAGAAGAGATTAATTGTCGATGAAGAGGAAGCTCTTACAATTCAAAAGAAAAAAAGAAGTTCCTTCAGGAATAACAATAAAGAAGATAACTCCGTAAGAGTTCCAGATAAGAAGAGAGATGTTTCAAAGATCAGATGCTACAACTGTCAAAATTTGGGACACTTTTCTTATGATTGACCTCAAGGAAAAGGGAAAAGAAAGCATCAAGCGCATGTGGCAGAGGAAGAGGAATATCCTCCCTCAAAGAAAGCTTTAGCAGAAATTAAGGATTATGTACCTTAAGTTGAAGATAGTTGATCTGAAGAAATATAGCAAATGGTGGAGTCTGTGGAGCCTCCCCGCAAAAAAAACAAAGATATGCATTCATGTTTATTCTTAGTATCTTGTTTACTTTAATACTTTATCATTACAAGTTAGATTTTTGTGAGAATGTTAATTTACCTCGTTTTATTTCAGTATCTATGCAAACTTATGAAGGAAGTATCAAAGAAGAGGATGAATAAAGAGACAAAACATTTATTTCATGTATGATCACTCATGAGAGTGACAAAGAAAGCATATTGTAAGTAAGTTTACAAGTCTCGAAAGAAATAACTTATGGTGTGACTTGCAGAAGTTAGACAACACAAGAAGGACGTATGATATGGTGATAGTCAATAAAGACCAAACAATATCCCGTACTTAAATAGGAGCAAGAGGCTCCTAAAGATGCAGATCAGAAATATTCAAGATGAAGAAAAGGATGGATACTCAAATATAGTGGATGAGATGCAAGTAACTACAGATTGCTCTAGTACCGTTCTTATAGATGCAGAGGGAGCAGGTTGATCTAGTATGAAGACAGAAAGAAATAAATATCTAAACTCAAGAAAGCACCCAGGATATTACAAAAGAAAACTTCAAGGATGATGATTAGAAGCTATTATCCTGGTGCAAGATGGAGCCATGTCTCCGAGGTCGAAATGAAGGATCGTGATTTGATGCAGTTAGAAAAGCAGATGGATGGTGCCCAGATATTTTGATCAAGATGAAATTTATCCATTAGATGGATAAATTGAAAGGTTTTGGACCACAAAATATTTTTGTCAGATCCCATAGCTATACCTTCGTAGAGAAGGAGATGGAGAAAATACTTTCGTACATAAGGAAAGAGAAATCCCACAGGTAGACATTCATAGAGAAGGAAAAGAGAAGAGACCTTCGTAGAGAAGGAAGAGACCTTGGTAGAGAAGGGGAATGAGAAATTTGCCAAGGTTGGCCTCCATCCAAGTGTTGAGTTTTGGATACTCTAGGGACATGCTAGAATACCCTCTTAGAGAGGGGTGTGACCACCCTCATAGAGAGGAATGTGGATGTTTCTTCAAGGGGCATCGGGAAGATACTCTCCTTTGGTCAAGGATTGAGTAGCCTAGAACACAAACCTTGACCATGTGGAATGGTTAGTTGGCTCTTGAGGTTTTTGTCATGATCCTGCGTGGATCATGGAAAGGGAGTCTTGTCTTGCCCATGATAGCATCTTAGCTTCTCTAGTTCATGTGGGATGACTAGGAATGAAGCTATGGTAGTAGTCCTCCATAGTGGATGGGTGAGATAGATGACTACAAGAGAAGGGAGAACATAAAAGGAATGGAAAAACTCATAGAATATTTTTTGTGTGAATATAAGAAGGAAGTAACTTCTACGTGAATACAAAAGAAAGAAAGAGTATCTTCTGTGAAAATATAAAGAGAACAAAACCTCCAATGATTTATAGATATGCCATTCAATGATCATGATAATAGATGACCAAGTGGATGCCTCCAATTATCCAATGGATGCTGCTACCTAGTTGATTTTGACATCCAGTGACCTGTCAAAAGATAAAGAATATCCTTCTTGTTAAGAGGGAGTGTTAAAAATATTGTGTAACTGCAAAGAATATTCTTATCCCCTTTTGTGGATAAAGATAAAATCTATTTATTATTGATTAGATCAATCCCCTTTTGTCTATTGATCATGTCGGGTATTGTAAATGACCAAATCCCCTTTTGTGGATTGGTCAAACCCTAATTGTAATAGGCTAAATAAGAAGTCGGCCCCAGAATATATTAAAGGTGGTTATAACCACCCAGAAGAAGAAGTCGTCCCTGCTATTGAAGAAACACTTCCACACATGCTAGAATTGTATAATTTAGAGAGTCCAGCGCCTCATTTAGACACACACATCAGCTCACTCATCTAGTGCATAGGTATTGAAGGAAGTTGCAGTTACCAGTTGTCGGAAGAAGGAAGAGAGAAAGAGGTGCATCCTTGGGAGAGGGATTTCTGTGTTGTTTGGTTCATTATCTTGGCATTGTATTGGCTATCTATATTAAGGAAGTTTTGTTGGGTTTTCTTCCCTTTGAGGGTTTCCCAAGATAAATGCTTTTGTACTCTTGTGATTGTGTTTCTCTCATTGATCCTATCTATGCTATTGTTATATAGTAAATTGAAAGTAACCTAATAATAGCAGAAACTTTAGCATCCTCCACAACTATCAAAGCGAATAAACAATGTTTCAAGTTCCAATATGATAATTATGTTTGTCCTTAGGAGTATGTTGAGGATGAATTGGTCCTTCTGTATGACCAAGCCAAAGAACCACTAGCGGAAAGCACGTTTAAATCCATGTGGCATGGTCCATATGTTGTGTGACGTGTCTTAGAAAAAGGATCCTATGAATTAGAATATTACGAAGGGAATATGTTGGCTAAGCCTAGGAATGGGCTCTACTTGAAAATATATTACGCTTAAGCCCCAAAATTGGGCGTAACTCTTTGTATACTAATGTATTTTAGTGTATATATAGTTTCCATCTTTTTTATATTCATATTGCTTATCGTGTTTTCCCTTGGTTGGAAAATGTCAATAGAGTCTTCAGTCTACTTAGGATTTGCAGACGGGGCCAGTTGTCGTACACGGAACTTGGCTTCCATCGCTTGGGTTGTTTACTCACCTGAGGGTCTACTGGTGTCTTCGGGTGGCGTTTTCCTATGGTCATCCATGAATAATGTGGTTTAATATAGCGTCATTATAGAACTTTTTCGCAATGCCATTTCACATGGTATTCACTTTTTAGAATTTCACCCGTACTCCTAGTTAGTAGTATGTCAGTTGAACGAGAATTACTGTGTGCGAGACCCTACTCTACTCCAATGATTCTTACGGGTACAAATTTTGGAACAACATTTTGATTTTATTACTTACCATCACATACCTAGAAGTTCTAATTACGTATCTAATGCATATGCTAATTTTGTTTTAGATTGGAATTTGTCACATAACTAAAGCAAAGAAAACACTTTCATCAATGTACACATTGTAATATAAGTAAATTCGAAGTTTAATCTTTTTATATATTTCATCTCTCCAAACAATATGGTGTTACAATACAAAATTGGGGCTCAGACCCTCAAAATACATATACGACCGATCATCCAATAATCATGACATCTATGCCTATGGCACCGGATGTGTGTCATGATAACATACTTTGGCGTATGTGAGACGTCGAAAGAGTTGTACCCAAGCATGGGGCATGCCTACCACCTGTCATTGCATCGCCTCCAATAGATCCTCTACCTAAAACATGGGAATCCTTTGCNAACAAGACAGGTCACCATGCACATTTTGGATAACTCTATTAGCGTCCCCTCTCGTTAGCTCATCCCCCCGCTGCCTCCGCCAGTGTATTGGAATTTTGTCTGGTATTTGTGTACCCACGTCTGCATCACATACATGTTGGTTTAGTACTTGACATCATCCAAATATATTTTTGTTTTCTTATACAAAAATACAAAAAACTGAAATAATCAAAAACTTTGACACACCTATGTCTCTGTAGGTGGAACCTGGTGGTAAAGGCATGTCAATATCTCCTTTGAATTCAATCCATGCATAAGGGTATTCCTCTAGATCCATCACGTTTCGACTCCACCAGAAGAAAAACTCGTCGTTGTAGCATGTTGGCACTCTACCACCTCCCTTTCACCTCATCATGTAGGTCCACCATGCCATGGCTGGATTGCGAGGTCCATGCGAAGAAATCTCAACTCTAGGGACCAACCCTTAAACCCGCTCGAAGAAAAAACTACACAAGATAGACGTAAACTTGAAGTTCCTCTTTCTACCTAGTTTGCAGTCTATCAGTTGGCTCTTCATATTGGCCACCAATGGGGTGCACCAGTCCTAAACTGTGGGTCACAAGCACTCCACTGAATAGAACATAAGTGGCCTAGATTCCTAGTGTAGAGAGGTCGACCCTGTGATCCGTGTCAACACTAGAACAACAATCTTGAGACATAGATTTTTTATCTCTCTGATCAGGAGGTTTCTCCCTACCTTCTCAATCCCTGCAATGCAATGAATGACTATGTAATCCTCTATGTTCATTTCACTCCCATATCCCCATCTTTGATTTTTACCACCTCACCCCTACGTGACAATCCTATCAAGAAGTATATTTTCTCAACTTCAATCCTCAATGGTTGTCCATCATGGTTGAAGGTTTCAGTATCTGGATCCTAGTAGTTCACTAGCAGCTAGATCAGTCTCACTTTATCCCTCATACCTTTGAGAGCCCAAAACTTATATAGCCCACATATTTTTAAATCCATCTGGGCCCTTGGATATCTCTCCACTGCAGCATCCACCTCTTCATGCTCTCTTTCTCTCCACTCTAGCACCATCCTGCAAGATTCAAATGATTTTTTGAGTTAGTAACATTTTCAAAACCATATCCACGAACATGTACATGAGCTACATTTTACACAATCGCGTATAGGGATGCTTATACGCTATTTTTTTTGAAAATATGCGCATATAGGTATGTGTATACGCGACCCGATTATCTATAGCCTGTGTATACCCTAGTTTCTAAGTTGCACCCTAAAATGCTTAAAAAAGGAGACATAATTGCAAATTTTAATCCAATATAAATAAATAGAGGAGAAAGATGAATTACCTGGTCTAGACGGTTGTTGATTCCTTCACTCGTGGCTCTCGCTATCAACAGTTGAAATCTAGGGGCAATTTGGTCCAAAATGCACTATTTGGGTAAAAAATACAAATGGTATAGTGAAATTGGTTTTTTTTACTATTTATAGAAAACTTTTACCCACTTTGAATAGTTGTTTCTAATATTTTGGCCTAATGGACTAATACGATAGTGGATGGAGTTGGTTTTGGTGGTTTTATCCAAGGATTCTTGCAGTGTTTAGCACCATGTCTCCTCTCTCGTTCGTAACTTTGGACAGTTTTTTTCGTGAACAAGCATATAGGATAGGTCATCAATCCATTATGCACATTTTAATCATCCTATAACTGCAGCTCATATGCCTTAGGTACGAACCCATTCAGTAGAGACACAAAACCCTCTTTAGGAAACTATAAGTGTCATTATTGAATGGTAGAGACTTACCAAACATGGGTGCCCTACTTAGATCCTCTGCATCATTCAGTGCCCATGCAGATATTTTTGTTTGTAGGACCGGGAGTCCCTTATAGCTAATACATGACTTTATGTTTCAACCTAATTTTTTACTCATAAGGATGCTGACCTACACCTAGAGGAACTCCCAACGATTATGGTTTAATCTCTTTTCCGACTCTCTCAAAAAGAGAAAATATTGTCGAGTGAACTTGTCTCTTTCACACTCATAAATTGGATTTGAAAGGACGTCTATTTGGTGTAAGTTTACCCTTTTTCAATCAAAGTACACTAAGATGATGAAAAAGGAAATGTTTTGGTGTTAAGTTGTAATTGCATCTCATTCTCTTGGTTGTAGTATTGACCCTATTGTCGATTCTCTCTTTTGCATTATAAGCCTATCACCTTAGTATTTTGCATCATTAGCCAAGCAAAGCCTTGTTTATATCCTTTACAGATTGCACCCTATACCCAAGAGGAAACATTCCCCTGAGTGTTCACCTCCTGCATGCACCTCCTTGCATTGATCATAGGTATATTACATTGTTGGAACTAGTTGCTTACTTGCGACACTCGCCTACTCCTTTGTATCATAGCACTCATTTTACTATGAAAAACAAAAAATTATGGGTGGGAAAAGAATATTATCTTATATTGGCAGCATTCATGTTGCCTTTGAATAGAGCACAAAAGTTTGAGTCCACTTGTCATCAAAATTTTGGGTTTAGCATGACCTTAGGAAGTTGAGCTCATTACTTAGAGTTTACTCACCCGACTAGTTACTCTTCCAGTCCCTATGGAGAGTTTGATTGGTGCCTTCTGCATCACAAAGTTTCATCATTGAGTCTATGCTTCCAGAGTCTTCCATATGTCTCATGATCTTGTTCAAAGGATGTCTATCAACCTATGTCGGCCATTCCTCATAATTCTTGAATCTGCATGTCGTCCATACCCTGAGTGTGTCTCAGAGTTACATGAATTTGTAGTTCCATCGTGCACCTTGGTCCTACTTTCATTATTGGTAGGTAACCTTGAACAAAACAGTCAAGATTTCATCATTGGTCATTGACTCGGTGGTTTCCCTTATGTTTGATGAGAATAAAATTTTTCACACATTTGGATTTGTGCAGTGTCTTGGATTCCATTATCCTTATTCGTGGTTTCCTCACCTTTGTCATTGGTTTTCTTTATTGTCTTCTCTTCAGAGGGTACTTTTTCTGTACAGATTTCATATGGCACACGCGAAAGACGCACATGGTCATTGGTTCTTGCACATGTTCTTCTTCTGAGATCCTCCAAATCAGCAAGATCCTAATTTGTACCTCATTCTAAATGATGAGAGATGCCCCAATGCTCTCCTTTCAGCGAGTCTTCTTCCATATACTTCAGCCCATCTATTCTGGAAACAATACCTAGAGTCCTATGAGTACCTAGAGGCTTGGAGTCATTAGTGTTAGGTTCTCTTTCCATCGACAGTTGGGAATACATCAATGTCTCCTAATCGATGGATTCTTCAAGCATTCGACCTCAATTCCTTTACTCACACTTGTAATAATGTACTCGATTCCTTGATACCTACTTTCATTATCGGTAGGTTGTCTCGCGCTAGTTAACGGTATAACTTAATGTTTAGTAATCAAACAAAGTCTCATTGTGTTTGACCTCAAATCCTTTATTCACATAATGTAGACTTGCACCTTTGGAATTTCATGTAGAAGGCTTGAATACATCAGTTCATAGTCACAGCTTTCCTGAGTTGTTGCTATCTTTCATTGGACTAGTACCTATGTGACTTCAGTGACCATGGGATATCAGATTGTACTCCACTGTATACGGACATCTTCATATTGATTTTTAAATTGGTTTTACTAGGCCTTGTGCATGACTATGATATCCTTTGGTGGGTATCCACCTTTGTATTTCCTATTCATGGCCATGAAAATATGTTTGGTATATTTTCACATGGATCTACAATGTAATTCAAATTGGAAACCATGTGCGCCAAGTTAGTGCAGATTGTAATATTCTCATGAGCAACTTCTTCGTCCAGTTGGGTCTCCATTACTCCACTTATGGGTATTATAATGTATTTCATCCATTGCGGATACTCCTCTGACCTCACACATTTGGGGGCATCTGTTATAGAAAGATTTTCCTCACCCTATGCAAATTTGATCAGAAGGCTTTTTTCCATTTCCCTATGCAGACTTGAAGTCCTTTTTTGCAGTTCCCAGAGATAAAAATAATATTTTTTCACATATGCGCTCCCTAGCAGTTATACAACATGTGTATACATAGGTTGCACCATTAAATCCTATGTACATCGGGTATTGTGCCCAAATTAAAAAATTGTGTTGGGTTTCCATCTCACGTCACGAGATCCATGATCCTTGACCTTCCATATACTGGAAACGTTCGACTCAGCCCTTTAGTTCCATTTGAAGGATATAAATGGGCCCTATCCAAGCAGTGGAAAAGAGGAGAAGAATTCAAATTTGAGAGCAAAGTTACTCTGAAGAAATTATTCACTTCATACTGAGTATGCATCCCTTTATCCTTTTAAATCTGAACACATTGTTCAACCCCCAAGCTCTTCCCTACTTGATAGAGAACTTCATTGTCTCTCTTATATGAGCTTACCTTTGGTGGAGGATTGAAGTGGTGGAGGCCCAGCTAGAAGGGACTTAGTTTCTCAGTTCTGAACCCTATTGACACAGAAGTTTGTAATTCATTCATTTCTGTTGATTACATTTTAATAGAAATACTCTTTTCTTGTCCAATTAATGTCTTGCAAATATTTGATTATTATTCCATGGGCATATTTGTTATGAATATTGATGGATTATGCTATCGAATGTTCTAACTTTATATATTATCACCATATGCTTATGTTTCTTGCTTGTTGAGGACAAGTTGCAGGTATATTGCTTTGAGTCAAGTGCTCAACGGTGGACTTCATCGAATGTTTGGATGAGGTAGTCTCTTTATATTGTCTTGTTAGCATATTTTTTTATAAAACATACTTGATATTAGAGTTTATTTCTGCAGTCATTTGCATCAGTTGTGGTTTACCCCATGCCATAGAGAGATTTTCCTCATAAAAATTTCAAAAAACACTTGTTCGTCGAATTTAAAATCTCTCAAAACGTTATTCTTGTCTGCATAACCTTTCTGCCTATCCTAGGTAGCGTTTAAATTTTACTTTATATTTTCCATCTGCATTTCCATTTTTTTTAACAATTCTAGACGAACAAATGCTATGTCTACCAGATTATCCCAACTCATTGGAGTGTTACATTTTCTACCATATAATGCTTCAAATTGACTTATTTTCAATGAGGCCTCATACTCATTATTGTAGGAAAAATCAACTAAATGAATATAATCTTCCCACTTTGATGGTTGATCCATCACATACATTCTAAGCATGTCCTCAATTATCCTCATAGTCCTTTTTGTTTTCCCATCCAACTTTGGATGATATGTTGTATTGTGGTTCAAATTTGTTCCAAATCCCTTGAACAAACCCTTCAAAAAATTGGATGTGAACTTTGGATCTCTATCTAAAACTATTGCCTTAGGTACTCCATGTATCCTAGCAGCTTCTTTCATGTAGATATTTACAATATGTTTTTCCTTGTGTGTAGTCTTTACTGGAATAAAATGTGTTTCTTTAGTTAATTTATCCACCACCACCATGATGGAATCATGTTGCTTCATTGTTCTGGGAAGCTTAGTAATAAAATCAACCATGACAACTTGTCACTTGCATTCTTGAATGGGAAATAGTTGTAGCAAATTTGTTGGGTGTCTATTCTTTGTCTTCACATTTTGGCATTCTAGACATATGGCTATGTAATTAGACACTTATTTCTTCATTCCCGGCCAAAAGTATTGGCTTCTCATAGCTGCAATTTTCTTCTGATATCCTGGGTGCCCAACATATGGAACATTGTGCATTTCCTTCAAAACTACATTTTTTATCTCATTGGAGTTTGGCACATACACATTTCCCTTGTACATGAGAATTCCATCTCTTTTTAGTTCATAGAAATTAAATTTCTACTGAAAATTACCTTGTTGTAATGTTTCTTTTATTTCCACATATTGTTGATATGAATTTGTTTCTACAATAATTTGATCTCTCAAATTTTTCCTATACATGTTGATGGATGACACATGCACTTCATGAGATCTCATACTGAGTGAATCAACTACTTGATTTTATTTTCCTTTTATATGCTTAATTTTGAAGTCATATTCACTCAGAAATTCCAGCCATCTAGTTTGTCTGGAATTTAGTGTTGGCTATCCAAACAAATGTTTTAGACCACAGTGGTATGTTCTTACCTCAAATTTATTACCCATAAGGTAATGCCTCCACATTTTAATGCATGTACAATCGTTGCTAACTCCAATTCATGTGCAACAAAATTCTTCTCATGCTCTTTTAACTTTCTGGACTCATAACATACCACATGGTCATTTTGAATAAGAATTCCATCGAGTCCCTCCTTGCATGAATCGATGCACACAAAAAAATCTTCATTTGGATCTGCAATCTTCAATATTGGTGCACTTGTCATTATTTCTTTCAATTGTTGAAAACTCTCTTCACACATGGAATTCCATTCAAATTTCACTCCCTTCTTTTGCAAAGAAGTGATTGGGCTTGAAATCCTTAAAAACCATTTTATGAACCTGTTGGCATAAGGGCAGACCCAGGGTTCAACACTCAAGAGTGCACCAACAAAACCCTAACTACTGACCCTTTCGGCAACACTTGCGAAGCAGATGAAGTCTCACCTGAGGTAGAGGTAGGGGTGGTTGCAGGACTTAGATGTATGCAACCTTAGTTGAGACATGGATCTGTGATTATAGCACTTAGCAATCATCTAGCATGGTTTATCCATCAATATTGAACCCTTACAACACTTCATAGATAGCACAGAGTATCGCGGTGAGTACTTAGATCTAAGATAATTCATCACTTAGCCACAACAAGATAGATCGGGTTCTGCAGATCAAGCACTAATCATCTTACATATTAGATCTAACATTCATTCCTATCTTAGAAGCACAAAGCATAAATAAATCTATTTAATCACATCAAGCACTTAGCCAAGAAGGAGATAAACACATTACGTTGAAGCATAGAGCAAAATACACAAAGTTACCGTGGTTCACCCCCACCCTAGGGCTACATCCACAAGATCTTCTTATGTATTATCTTAGTAAAGAAGTTACAGCACAGAGCTTCAACAATCCTTCTTCCTTGCACTTCAGTACAAAACAACTTGTGAGCTTCTTACAATCATGCACAGAGCATTTACAAGATACATCTGATCACACAGATCTAGTTCTTGGCACTAAGACATAAACTATACATCACATAGATGTAATACTCTCTCCCTTCTTACATTGCCTAAGTATCTATTTATAGATTACAAAAATGTGACTAAGCGTGGGTGAACCCATGGGCCGACATCCCTTTCCTGTTACATTAACCAAAAACCCTAAAGGGACCCAAAAATAGGTCTAGTTTCCCTAATTTCTGCTTTGAGTTGCGCTCCATCTTTGGCAAGTTGTCGAAGTCCCAAAAATGGTCAAATATGACCAAGTATTCTTCAAAACTTGGTCAAAGGCCAACAAGCCCCCTACACTCACCTGTGACTCGTCCCGAGTCACTCTGGTCTAATCAATTATGCCTTGAATTCCTTGAGCTTGGCTCGAGCTGCTTCGACCTGCTGCAGTGCGACAGCCTCTTGCTCAGTGAATTACTGGATCACTGTGTCATTCAGTGGTCCTTCCAGGCATTGTTCTATAGTGATGACAACCTGTTCGAGTTCAGCTCCCTGGATTTCAAGTTCAGTGAACAGTTGGCATGCCTTTTCTTGGATTGGTTGAAGTTGTTGGGAGACTTCCATCACTTTACTTTGTAGCATATGTACCTATTGTTGGGTTGTGCATTGTTCTGCAAACCTCTTCATTCTTTCGACTAGGGTCAAAGTCTTTATCTGCGCCTGTAGCGTGTCTGCAAGTTGCTTTGCTTCTTGGAGTTGTGCCTAAAATTTCTTCAATTCTAGATTCTCTGCGAGGGTTTCATAAGTCTGGGCGCTTCTAGCACTCAACTACATGCATTCCAAGGCAGAGGTTTTTAATCGACCAACTGCACTTCGAGCAGTGGCCTCTCTTAGATCTCTAATTTCTTGGGGGGTCTCGGGCATGGTGTGGAGCTCCAGATCTATGATGCATTGTTGGCGTTGTTCGATTACTTCTTCCAATTGGGTCACCTGCTGTGGGATATGGTCTTCCATATTCACTTCAATGACTGTCACAGAGTGAAGTGCTTTGTGAGCCCTTTCCTATACTTCAAGTTGCTTTGCTAGCAACTAGTCCTTGCGTTGATGTAACTATTCATTTTCCTCGTCCCACTTCACTTTCAGGGCAAGATTTTCCCATTCTTCCTCACTCTATTGTTCTAGAAGTGCATTTTATGCTTGCATCAAGGCCTGGGTGGCTTGTGTTGTGTCTTCTTGAGCTCGTCGAAGGCAAGCTTCGACTTGATAAGTGATCCGATGTAATTGAGTGGGCTCATCACCTGTTCCTGATGTTCCACTTATCAAGGGTGCTATAGAAATTGCTTGGCTGGACTGGAGTGCCTACTGCACTTCTTGAAGTTCGCCCTTGATTCAGTTGAATATCTCCTCCTTCTTTTCTTCTTAATTTTCTGTGAGCTCTAGTGAAACATCATTCAGTGCAGCAATTAAGAAGTCGAAGTCATCCGGTGTAAGGGTAGTTTTAAGCATGGTTTAGGTGGCCCTAGATTTATTTCGGGAGGAGGGATTTAGTGGTGTAATCTTTCTTTTCATGGAGGGAACCTCCTTCTCTCTAGGTGTAGTAACCTCACCTCTATTTTTCTCAACTTCTATGCCACGTAGTTCGTTACCATCACCTCCTTTTGTAGGTGAGAACGAAGTAGTCTTCATGAATGTGCGGACATATTCAACTTCGTCACCCTTCTTAGTATTTCTTGAACCAGGTGTATCTGGCATAGCTTCAAGGATTTCCTTGTCAGATATGTCTGCGAGGTCCATTGCAGCAAGGAGGTCTACCGACCATTCCTTGGTAATCTCCTCCAAGTCATCTTTTGTCAACTTGTAGTAGGATTGGAGCTATTGTTTATGCTCATCACTGCGCATTGTAATATAGGTGAAGTGGTGGTCCGTGCTGAATTTCATCAAAGGTCTAAACCTATGAAGTACGTTTGGGGTGATTCACGGTGCAGACTGAATTGCATTCTTCAGTTGGTTGAAATAGGTGTGGAAGATAGCATACTGCCATTGCTTGTTCATGTCCCTAGAGTACCACAACGTACAGAACTTCACGACTAGTGGTTCGAAAGGTTAGATCTCCGAAAAAGTGGCTCCCTTTGGAAGTTCCCAAGTGATCAAAGTGATGATTATGAGCAACCAACTAAAGTGGAACTCATACCCTTGGTCTTGTGCTCCTCTACACTCCATCTCTAACTTGTTTACAAGATATTGTGCCCAATTCATCTGTAGTCCCTCGACGCATTTCCTTGTGACGTCAACTACAAAGCTAGTCACCTGTGTTGGTATATTCTTACAAACTAACTTTCCCATGATCAGCTGTCAGGCAAGGCACACTATGCCACTTTGGATAGAGGCTACCTTACAACCTCGCATACCCTTTTCTACATCGCCATAAGATTATTTTATCCATTGTGCTAGTGATCGGTCTAAGGTCTTTCCTAGGTAAAATTCCTATCGGTCAGGGCCTTGTATGGTAAGTCATGTGATCTAATTGATCAGAGTCAGATCCACAGTGATGTGGCGGTCCAAACATAAG
This sequence comes from Picea sitchensis, assembly GCA_010110895.2. Taxonomy (NCBI): domain Eukaryota; kingdom Viridiplantae; phylum Streptophyta; class Pinopsida; order Pinales; family Pinaceae; genus Picea; species Picea sitchensis. Next base: position 50,671 of record SNQJ01S0079102.1, on the reverse strand, counting down.
TATCTGCCGCGGTAGCAAGATAGCAGCAACTTGACGCATGCGTTAACTTCCTGGTGTCTGTTGAAGTGAGGGATCTTCATTACATTGAGCAGTGTGGACTACGTGAGGTTCTGGGTCCAGGAATACATGACAATATTATGATTTTTTCCTTTGGTCTTGGTTAAGTACTTATGCGGAGCTAACATGCTATAGATTTTGCAATCTCCAAGGTTAAAATCATTAAATTTCAGTGCTACGAGCTTATCCTGGTCAACACGTACTGCGTGCACCCATTTCGGAAGATACACGGTGATCAAAGTGTACTCAAAGTCTCTGGGTACACTATCACGATTAATCTTGCCGCTCAAAGGTGGTATGTAAACCAACAAAATGCGTGGGATCAGCTTGGCGTTTGCAATATCATCTATGTGCTTTGTTCTTGTCTCGGTCGTGATTTTGGAAGGTCCTGCTCTACGAGTAGTGGAGGGAGAAGCTTGGACTCCTCCTATTGATGATGCTTGCACACCTACAGACATCCTTCTTTCTGACATGACTCTCTCAGTCATTAAGTCAATCAAAACTTCTTCAACTACTTTCTCAACAACGCTAAGCTCATCCAACATACATGCTTGGGTCAATTAGCTTAGGTGTGAAAATGTCTTCAGAGACTATGATGAACAATATGGGAACAAGGCAATGATTGCAGGGTGAAGTAATATCAAGTTTCGGGCTCAAATTATCATTTAGAAAAAGTATTTTCGTTGAGTGGTGCGATGAACTAAGTAGGGAAACTTAGCAACGGTCATCTTGCAATGGATAAGAGGCTGCATTAACTAATGTTCTATCCATATGGCATGGTCTAATAGTCTAGTGGTGAGCCATAAAGCTATTTTGACCCATTTGGAGCAGAAGTTGAATGGTCATATTTCTCTGCCATGGCGAAGTATCATAAGTCGTTGTTCTGATATCCCAACGAAGCTCGATTCCTGTGATTTTTCCTTCTGCGAAGTTTCCTCTGGAGTCTTCTGTAACTTTCCAATTTTGTCCCTCTTATTACTTAGCTTCATATCATGTTTCCCACTAAGCTTAGTCTCGGTCATCCTTTTCCATTCTGATTCTTATCTTCTCTTAACATAGTCACTTTGTGCTACTTAGGTTCTTTCTTCATATCCAAGGGTAATACTCCTTCATCATATGAATTAGGTATTTCGGCCTTCTATGGTTTCTCTAATTCTCTTATAACTTTTATACCCAAGTCCCTGGTGTTCAATGGCTTAGGTTTGTCCTCTTGTTCTTTCATCAAGTAGGAGATCCTTCTAGACATAAATTCCATGAGTTCTTTCTTCTTCTTTTCTAGAGCATCCTTTTCTTATTTTCTCCAGATCTGGCCTTTTTCAATCCATATCCTACCTAACAAAGATGGAAATGGGGCGTGGTCCTCAATAAATTTAATAACTTCGAATTCTTCCTTTGTCGAAGTTCCATGGGTACTCATAGTTATTTGGGTAATTCTTCCACATACGGTTACCATTTTTCCTTTAAACAATCTGATGGTTCCTAGTGAAGAGACCAGAGAAGGCTTTCCTAGGGTTTCCCAAGTGCTTTTTGTCATAATGTTCATCGGTGTTCCCTCATCCAAAGCACAGCGAATGTCGAAGTCTCCTATTCTTACTTCGATTTTCTCCTTTTCTTTGAATATCTCTGACAAACTAACATCCTTATGGTCATCTAGGGTTTCTTTTATTTTCAGTAACATGATCTATGATTCCTTCTAGGGTTCTTTTATAATTTTAGTCTCTTGATCTCTTTCAAAGTTTCCTTGTTCCATATTCATCTTTTCAAGTCTAGCAATCATTCTAGGGAAATCCAATACTTCATGGTCCAAAGCTTTACAATAGAGGAAGCTAGGGTTTCTCCCAAGGCATTCCTTAGCAAGATGTCCTGGTCTTCTGCAATTGTAGCAAATAGTTGATCCTCTCTTTCTCTTCAATGATCCCCAACTCCTTTTGTACTGCATGCTAGGATCATAAGGTCTAGCCTACAAAAATTTCTTTCTAGGGTCCTGCATCCATTGGTTAGTCCAAAAACTCTTTCTATGCATAGGTATAACATATCTTTCACTATTCCTATCAGATCTATTCATATCAAACTTTATTTTATCTGACAATGCTCTAATTTTTAAGCTGAGACAAAATTTATCAAGCATACCTAAATCCATATGTTAGAAGTAAAAATTTTCACTTATTTGCTTCCGGGACACAAAGCTTTCAAATCTAAAACTTGAACTATTCTTACCTTTACTAGAGGATATAGCTTACAGATCTTACCTCTTTTCTGTAGAAATTTCTACTTTCACCTTTCTTAGAGAAAAAAGTGTTCAGATCTCACTTCTTTTCTTCAGTATCAACCTCTTTTCTTGCATATATGACCCCTTTCCTTCAGATCTGACCTTTCTTTCTCAGCACAAAGCTTCACAGGTCAAGTAGAATACTGCGCACTAGGGCAACAAATCTATGCACAGAGCTTATTTCGCACAAATATTTTTCTTCTTTAGTTCCCAACAATCACAATTTCACGTCCCGGCAATGGAACCATTTGTTGGCATAGGGGAAGACCCAAGGTTCAACACTCAAGAGTGAACCAAAAAAACACTAACTACCAACCCTTTCGGCAACACCTACGAAGCAGATGAAGTCTCCACTTTTATTCCTCACCGAGACCAAATTGGCCACCCACTCAAAATATCTCAAGGGGACAATGATTTGGGCATCTAACAACTTCTTCACTTCTCTCTCCATGACAGGAAATAACATGGGATTTATCTGTCTTAGCTTCTACCTAAATGGCTTAGCCTCTTCCTTCAATGGAATCTTGTGTTCAATGATAGATGTGTCATATGTCTTGAGGTCTTCATAGATCCATGCAAACACATCAGCAAATTCCCTTAACAACTCGGTATATTCGGCCCTCTGCTCTTTGGTCAAACTACTTGACAACTTGACAAACTTAGGCTCCTCTTGTGTGTCGACGTTGCACTCCATTGTATCAACATATCCATTTAAAAACACACCCTTTACTGCCACATTATTTCCATCAAACAGTCTTTCTAACGGGACTAGTCCCTTCGGAATATGGTTGCTAAGAAAATGAATAATATGGTGATCAGCAATTTTATTTAAAAATACCTCAGGATGAGGCTGACTTTCAAGATCAGGATCCTAATCAATGTGCAATGCAGAAAATTCATCGACAGACTGAAGAAATTTTTTGATTTCAAGATCGTCTTCGAATACCTTCTAATGCTTGATATTGTTCAGAACAGATGGCCTATATCTTATCTCAACATCATATTTGATCTTAGGCGGTAGAGGGATCCTGAACAGAATAGCTGAGACAGCTAAGGAATCGACCAAAGTATTTTCCTCTCTTGGAATAAAAGAAATGTTGAACGCTGAGAAGAAATTATCAATCAGGTCCCACACCTCATTTTTGTAAATCCTGAGCTGAGGATGCTTAGCCTAATAAGCATTTCTGACTTTCTAGATTATCAACTTAGCATCTCCGAACACTGCTACCTCCTCAATTCCCATTTCTTTTGCAACCCTTAAACCCAAAACAAGAGCTTCATATTCTGCCACATTATTTTTAGCTTCAAATTCTAGCTTGTATGACAGGGATATGGTTTCCTGACAAGGCGACACAAAAACCACTCCAGCGCTAGCGCCTTCACTAGAAGAAGTTTCGTCGAAGAACATCTTCCAAATAGAGGTGGTTGGAGGAGGTGTCTCGTGATTAAATATGGGTTTCTTTCTGATTTGAAAAGGGGCTTTAGGAGTATCAGTGAGCTGCAATAAAATAGACCCCAAATCGGTGTTAAGTGCAAAGATAGGATGATTGGTGGGGTCGGCTTCATCACTAACAATGTAGGCCAGTTGAGCTTCTCTCTACAACCTCCTGTGTTCCCCTCCAAATACTGGAATGGTGGAATATGTGAGATCCATCTATAATGTTCCTCCAATTTTTTTAATCCAAGATCTTGACAACATCATGTCGAACTTGGGGGCAACATCAACTACTACGATGTCTATGACCACACTCTTCATTGGTAGCTGAAATAAAGAGACCACCATGTCTTTGATCACTCCAAGGCATTTCACCCTCCTTGAATCAAAAGAGTATAAATCGTGATAATCCTTTGTCACATCCAGTCCCAATTCTTCCATGACTATTTTGGGCATAAGGTTATGGGAAGCTCCTGAATCCATGAGGAAATTATGCAGCACCTTATCATGTATGTTTCGGGATGTGTAGAAGGGAGGGGATGAATCATCTCTGTCTTCTACCATGGGACCTAGGATGACTGCTGGCTTTTCATATTGAAGATTTACTGAGTTTGTGGAGGGTTGGGGGGACTTAAATTGTAGCAGTTTGGAGAGGGACCTTTTGAAATCTTCATTTTTAACTAGTTCTGAGAGGGGTACGGGAATTCTAATCTTTTGAATTTCATGCTCAAAACTAAAGGAGGAAAGAGGCTTAGGAGTTTTCCTTACCTCAAAGACAGGTTCTTTGGCTGTTGGTAAAGTATTTTGAGTTTTCTTTTCTTTAGTAGTGATTGTTGCAGGTTTAGCAGGTTTTTCTGCTATGAGAGGATGATCATGGCTGTCGAAATTCCCTTCTTTCTTCTTTGACCTGAGATGATATATGTTAGGAGTTTTTTTGGCCTTTTCCCCTTTACTCCACTCATTGATTTGAATATTCATAAGGGATCCTTCATATGCATATTGAGTCAAATGGGGAAAAGGGGAAGTGTCTTCAATACAGTGAATTTCGGGGTCGAGCTCATCTATATCTTCTCATTCCTCATGTGCAACTAGGCTATTTTGGAGAGGGGTTTGAATCCTCTTATCATCTCTATCTTTGCTCCTTTGTTCCCTTGGAAAAGCGTGTGGCACATTGTTTCTAGGCCTCTTGAGGCCTCTGTTATGAGTATTTTGGGGATTTCTATACATGGGCTTCCCTTCTAACTCCCACCTTTCCATTCTAGCCGAAAGTGAATTTAGCACTTTAGTTACCTCGATCATCTGAAGGGGAAGGGGAGAGGAATTAGATGGGGAGGATTCAGGTCTCTTCCTGGACATGTCTCTATCAGCCTTATTCCTGATTCGGTCAATAACCAATATGTTAGATTCTACTTCCATGGCTGCATCCTGCATGTGAGCTAGAGTAGTTTCTCTCCTTTCCCTCAACAGGAAGCAGAAATCGGGATCAAAAGTGCTAGCATAAGTGATTTTAGCAGAGGCTTCTGATGGCTTTATTTCAATGGGGATCTTATTATACATTTTATTTAACCTCTTGGAGAAGTTAGAGACAGACTCTCCTTCCTTTCTCTTCAAAGACCCAAACTCTATCATGTAATACATGAAGTCTTTTTTGTCTCCCCATTGTCTCAAAAAGGCGTTATCCAAATCCTCAATCCCATCGATAGATCTAGGAGGCAGGGCCCTAAACCACTTTCTAGCCTCGCCTTCAAGGCTATGGACGAAAATCCTCATCCATACGTCTGCATGCATGATAACATGATCATCTGTAAAACTGTAAAAGGCTTCAAGGTGTTCTTCTGCAGCTATGTCCCCTTCACCTGTAAACTTGGGCAGCTGCTTAAGGTAGCCATCTGATGGAAGGGCGTTGAGATGCTGAGGTAACAAAAGGGGAGAATACCTAGTAGCTATTATAGCCTCCATTCTGGTCATGGGGGGATTTTCTCCTGCCATAGGAATATTAGGTGGAGGAGAAAGAGCTCGAACAGGGGATACTAGAAATGAACTTCCAGGTGGAAGGGGAAACAATGGGGGATTCAAAGAGAAGGCTAAGGGGCTTGAGTCAGCGGATGCTTCTCTCTGTATCGTAGCAGCAACAGTAATAAGAGGAGGGGTGGTAAATCTAGGGGTGGGGAAATCTTCTGTGGTCCAGGGTCTACTCCAAGGTACAACTTCAGGGGAGAGGGGAGTTACAAGTATTTCTCCCTCCAATCCCAGACCAGGAGGGGAAAACTCAGCAGGAACACTTCCAAAATTCAGGAAACAGGAAACTTCAGAAAAAGGTCTGCTAGGAAGCTGAGAAGAAGAAAATAGAGTTTCTATAGAAGGAGATGGAAAATTACCTGGTTCAGCAGTGGAATTTTATCCTTCAGAGGCCTTTCCTTTTCTGATAATCACCTCCGGATCAGCTTCAGGTGTAGCTAGAGGCAGCTATGGATGGGACCACATGTGTCTACCTCTGGAACCCACAACTAAAACAATAGGTTTGCCACAGTGGAGTCGTCACAATGGAGTCGCCAGGTGCACAGTAGCAATCTCGTAGGTCTCTGATGCCTGATGCACCTTCAAAATTAGAGGCTCGATGTCGTTCAATCCCAGGGAAAATTTTCAACCTCATCCCCGGCAACAACGCCAGAAATGTTATCGTCAGAAGTCACTCCTGGATTGTAGCATGAGTAAGCCTGAAGCCCATCTGTTTATGTCACTATTTTTTGATAGAGGGTGATGAATGGAAGTAAACTCAAAACAATATCGTTCTAACTCATAAACTAGGCTAGTCATGCACAAGAAGATGAGGTCTTGGTTCAACTTCAGACAGTAAGTTGTAATAAGGGTGGGTAGGAGGAATACTTATGTGAGGAAATGCGAAGGGTTGTTGTAGGCATAGAGCTTCCAATAGCCTGTAGAAGAAAACTTTGAACACAAGAACTTCTTATATTCAAAAGCAGAAACACTAAAAGAACATAACAACGTTATAATAAATCCTTTATCATAACACAGTCACGACGATTCATGTGAATCAGTCAATCATGAACCCTTTCAGTATGAGATCGAAAAAAGATGAAAAAGAGAGTTGTCTTACATTAAACAAGGAAATTTCATATATAGATACATAGCCAGGAAAACCAGTGCTTCATTAAAACATTACAGTCGGGAGCTCTTCTCTACCATCCATTCCCACAAAAATACCAAAACTGAATATATATACTCAGAGAAATTCACCTCCTTGGCCCCCGGAGGGTAGCTGAGCTACCTCATTTAATGTTTTATGTGCACATGATCTTCCTCCAGACTGTACACGCATATTCTTGTCTGACACTGCTTCAGATGACATGGCTTTTGTAGGAAAACTATCCATCAGAGTACCACAAACTAACTGCTTTTGACCCTTCCCATGCCTTCCATTTATGTATTGAGTTGAGGTCTCAACCACCTGCTCAATATTCATTAGCTGCTTCTTCCATGGAGGGTGGCCAAGAATGAATACATAGAGAGTGACCACATGTTAGTTTTCCAAAGCTTGGAGGCCAGCCTTCATTTCTTCAGGTTTCACTCTCAATGTAACCACAGGGCCATGCAATTGTCTTCAAGGAGAGACCCCCTGTCTTTTGAAGTTTCGATAGCTGAAATAGAGAAACGGCTCCTAGGGGGATTTTACATTTTGCGTTTTGGGTTTTGGCGATTCCCGATGCACTACAGGAGAGACCCCCTGTCTTTTGAAGTTTCGGTAGCCGAAATGCCAAAATGGCTCCTGGGGGGGATTTTACATTTCGCGTTTCGGGTTTCGGCAATTCCCGATGCACTGGAGGAGAGACCCCCTGTATTTTGAAGTTCTGGTAGCTGAAATGTCGAAACGGCTCCTGGGGGGATTTTACATTTCACGTTTTGGGTTTCGTCTATTCCCGATGCACTGGAGGAGAGACCCCCTATCTTTCAAAGTCTCGATAGCCAGAATGTCGAAATGGCTCCTGGGGGGCTTTTACATTTTGAGTTTCGGGTTTCAGTGATTCCCGATGCAGTGGAGGAGTGACCCCTTGTCTTTCAAAGTCCCGGTAGCTAGAATGTCGAAATGGATCTTGGGGGGATTTTACATTTCACGTCTCCGATTGCGGCGATTCCTGATGTAATGGAGGAGATACCCCATGTCTTTTGAAGTTCCTATCACTAAAACACCGAAATGGCTTTTCACATTTTGTATTTCGGGGTTTTCCGAAGCAATGGAAGAGAAACCCCCTATCTTTTGAAGTTTTGGTAGTCGAAATTTCGATCGAGCCTGATTAGGCGCCATGTAGTCGAAATCGCGAACAATCATTTCATGACTTTGGCCACAAGAGATGAGCCCATGCGCTAAACCCTCATGCAACTCCACGACTCAAGCTTACCCGATGACCATTGATCTGTTCCATCTATGGATCCTCGTCGTTGAAAATAAAATGCCTGCTCACTTGATTTTAAGCCTGAAATGGACTCCTTTTGTGTGTTGCGCTTGAGAAACAACCTGTTGCAAGAATTGGCTCTAACAACGTGAATTCATAATGCCCATATATTGTTCTAAATGTTGTCTTACTGATGTCTTTTTCCTTTATCCTTACTTGATGATAGCATGATCTCAAGTCAATCTTCAATAATATTCTTGCACCTTTCAGTTGGGCAAACAAATCATCAATTCTTGGAAAAGGATACTTATTCTTTATGGTAACCTTACCTAAAATCAATACACAACCTTAAGGTTCCATCCTTCTTCAAAAATAGAATCAGGGCTCCCCAAGGTGACACACTTGGGTGTATATACCCCTTCGTCAAAATTTCTTCAAGTTGCATCTACAAATCTTTTAGTTCAGGTGTTCCTATTCTGTAAGGTGTCTTAGACATTGGGGAAACTCCTGGCACCAAATCAATAGAGAAATCAACGTCTCTTTTTGGTGGTAGTTCTCGAATTTCTCTAAAAACATCTTCAAAATCCCTCAAAATTGGATGGTATTCAATGATTTCCATTTTGTCTTTGGTTACCTCCTCCATATGGGAAGAAAACATCTAACATACTTTCCTAAATCTCTTCTTCAACTGCATAATTGAAATCTCTCTAACAACTATAGCTCTTGGAATGCCTTGAATCTCGCCTTGTTGCCCTTCCTCGTCAACACATGTTATTGTCTAGTTGTAACAGTCTAGGAGAGAATGATGTTTCTCCAACCAATCTGTTGTTCCTGAGATTGATTCTAAGGCTCAAAGAATAATTTCAGGCATCAAAGGTTTTAAAAGAAGTGTTTTGTGAGTTCTTTTCCTACCTTTAGTTTTCTGAGAAATAATCTTTAAATGAAATTAATGATAATATAGTACATAGGTTGTATCTCATTATACGAGTCACAATTATAATGTCAAATGATGTATAAATATTTACAAAAATGTTAAACAAATTCAGGTATCAATTACAGACAAGTCTCACCTTGTTCGCAGTAGAAGAAAAAGTAGAAGATGCACCCTTGAACAAGAAATAAAAATGTAGTAATTCACACAGATCAAAGGTCTTGTTTTACTCACAATAATAACAAAGGAAAATATGTTACTGAATGAACCCTGATATATTTTGATCACAGTAGATGTAGTACTAAATTGCAATCAACCACTCTTCAAGAATTACAGAAAGAAATTTAGAGAAATGGAAACACAGTGGGAACACATAACTCAAATTGAACAAAACTTAGAATCTTTGTCTGCACTTGTATTAATACTCAAAAATCATTTCTCTTTTACATTCGGCAAGAATGTTAGGAACTAAATATCAATATAGCATAGAAAAACCTCATAATAAGTACTCAACACCTTGAAAAAGAGAGAAATTCAGATAATAAGCCTCTTCGAGGGGGCAACCTCATTATGCCCACATAAATGTCCAAATACAAGATGATTCCAAATGAAAATGTCTCCTTGGTATATATAGGAGACTAGGAGGTATAATTACAACTAATGGAATAAAGCTGACATAAATAATATAACATTACTAATGTAATATTCCCCAATCAAGGGGTAATGAGCTACTATTTAGGGCTTAACATGCCCCTCCCCTTGAGACAAGTGTTTTCCGCAATGCTTGAGTAACTCTGGATGCTTCTGTATAAAATACTCATCTTCCCAAGTGGAATCTTCAGCTGGTAGTTTCCTCCATTTAATGAGATACTCTGAAATGGATCTATTCCTCAGCTGGCTAATTCTTGTGTCAGTGATGGATTCAGGCTCCAATATGATTTTTCCTTCCTCATCAAGTTCTGGAAATATAGTTTGAATTGGGATCTTGTCACCTATAACCTTCTTTAAGCATGAAACATGGAAAATTGGATGTACTCATGAAGATGCAGTCAAATCCAATGTGTATGCCATAGTACCAATCTTTTGCAACACCTTATCAGGGCCATAGTACTTTGGTGATAATTTATTATCCTTCTTAGCTTGCTTGAGGGACATCTGTTTGTATGGTTGTAGTCTTAAAAACACCCAATCCCCTATTCCAAAACGTGTTTCACAATGATGTTGATACACTTGTTGTTTCATGTGATTATGTGCCATGGTTAGGTTGTCCTTTAATATTTGGAGAACTTGTTGTTGATGCTCGATGTAGTCTTCCACTGCTTGAACCTTAGATTTGTTTTTTAGAGAAGAAGTGATGGAAGGAGGGTGGTATCCATAGAGTGGCATAAATGGTGTCATTTTTGTTGCAGTATGAAAGGAAGTGTTATACCACCATTCTGCCAAGGGTAGCCATTTCAACCATTGTGTTTGTCTATCAGAGACAAACCAATGAAGGTATCCTTCCAGACATGTGTTCACTATCTCGGTTTGTCCATCATATTGAGGATGATAGGATGAGATATGAGCCAATTGAGTACCCAAAAAAGAAAATAATTTTGTCCAAAAATGTCCAGTGAAGATGGGATCTTTGTCACTTACAATAATCTTTGGGCTGCCATGTAGATTTTTAACTGTCTCCATGAATGCGGTGGAAACTGTACTGGCTTTGAAGGGATGAGAGAGTGCAAAAAAGTATGCGTACTTGGTCAGTCTATCAACAATCACTGTCATGACACTCTTTCCTTCAAAATTTGGTAACCCTGTGATGAAATCCATGGAAACCTCCTCCCAGCACTAAC
>SNQJ01S0079102.1:4539-36268 GCA_010110895.2 Picea sitchensis | reverse complement strand
TTTGGGTTCCAAAAGGTGAACCTCATGTTGAATGTTATCCTTTAATGTTCCTATGAATACATTAATCAAGTGCTCATCTGGAATATCTATTACCTTTATATTCAATCTTTGGAAGTTCTCAATGTTCTCTGTAACTGAACCCTCTTGCTTGAGATTTATCAATTGGCTAAAGAAGGTATTGCTCCTTGTATCCTCATAGTGTGCTATCATTTCTTCCTTGAAAATTGTCCAAGTGACAAGTGATTTGCGAGAACAAATCCATCGATACCATACAAATTGATTGGGTTCTAAATATAAATAAGAAATTCATGCCTTTTTTGTATGTGGCGAATTATGTAGATCAAATAATTGCTCCATCTAAAGTATCCATTTGATTGGGTCCTTGACATCAAACTTCCTCATATCGATCTTAGGAATGTGGTTGGTCTTCAACCCAAAGTTGGAGTTTCTCCATTCTTGATACACCTTCCTTGTGTCCTCATCATGAATATCATGGGATACATTTTCATTTTCAGGTGTCCTCTCTATTAGGAGATTTTTCAATCCTTCCATGATCTCCCCTTTTAAACCATCCATCTTAGTATTTATTGCCTCAAACTTAGCTTCTATTGAATCCATCATCTCTTGTATTTCATCTTTTGTTACTGTATTCTTTTGTAAATCATTTATGTCCCTACGCATTTCTTCACTTTCATCAAGAGTCCAAGTAGTATTGTCTGGAGGATTATTTGGTGTAGAAGTTCCCTTTTTTGGTGGCATGTTGGCCAAGTATCACTTTAAACCTTGATTTTGAGGTGGTTATGCTAGACAATCTTCCTTTTATTGTATCTCCAAAATTTTGCCCCTTCTGAGTATGAAATTTTATTTTTTGTATTTCTCTGATATTTCTTCTCTGCAATGCCACAGGTTTGATAAAAATTGGATGTGCCAAGCGGAATTTATGGCAACTTCCCCATAACTTGTTGTTTTTTGGCCTTTCCAAGAGATATCACTTGTATAGCGTGCCCCGCACAAAATAATTGATATAAAATTCTAAAACTAGTACCAGACCTACTACGGGATGTCCACTATCCAATGAAACTAGTCTCACTCAATTTGGATACTCTAGGAATAATTTATGATTGTTTTACCCAGAACACCTGCTTGCAAATCGTCAATAGGACTAGTCTAATACCCTATACTCCACAGAGTGTATCTACAAATGTAAGATGACCCAGAAGATGAAATTGTTACCACAGATACCTTACTAATTTCTGTGAATATCCTCCAGATTTCAGAGACTGAAACGTTACAAAAAAAGAAATTATAGCGAAAATTATGCAATGTCTCAATTCAGGATGATTCCAGAACCCTATCTTACAAAGGTTGTATCTCTGAAAGTATAACACCTTAGGAGATTAAATTGTAACCCAACGTACCTTGATCCATCTACTAAATATCCTCTAAGTTGTTCCTTATGAATCGGTGTAGAAAACAAGTTATAGAAAAAATTCCAAAGTGTCTCAGATGTATCAGGGAAACCCCAAGACCTTGAGTTCTGATACCATATGTTAGGGAAAAAATATCAATATAGCATAGAAAAAAATCAGAATAAGTACTCAGTGCCTTGAAAAAGAGATAAATTCAGATAATAAGCCTCTTTGAGGGGGAAACATCCTTATTCCCACATAAATGTCCAAATACAAATTGATTCCAAAGGAAAATGTCTCCTTGGTATATATAGGAGACTAGGAGGTATAATTACAACTAATGGACTAAAGCCAACATAAATAAAATAAAATTACTAATGTAATATGCCCCAATTAAGGGATAATGAGCCACTATTTAGGGCTTAACAAAGAAGCAGCCTTGAATAGATCTAAAATCTATGTATTTATACAAAATTTGTCACAACTAAAAATCGTTGGACTTCCCACAATATTTGACTAAAAATAGAACACATCCGAATAAAATAACAACATGTAGATATTGTTGAGTTTTGTTGGTGCTTCCTCTGTCTCTTGATCGTCTCGTAGATGCACTCTCTTTCCTTTGATCTTTGAGCCAGGTACACGTGTCCATTAGGGCCACCATAATCATTCGACTTACTGTCTTTTCCATTTGATCTCGTTGCCATATGTCCCTTTGGATGTGTTCACTGGGATAAGGAATTGCAATTGAAGACATGGGGGGATAATTAGATGAATATATTAGTTTTGGCTTGTTAATGGATGGCTAACGGTTACAAGGAAGATTAATTATTCACAAAAATAACGATGGGGGAACAAGTGTCCAATAAGGAGGTGGGATGAGTGGACGCAAGAATGTAGGTGGTAGGGATAGATGGGGTAAGTGACTATTGGAGGGTGAAAGGTAGAGTGGGTGGAGAAAGTGGACGTTGTGCATGATTTTTCATTTTCTCCCAGCTAAACTCACTTTTCCCTGTTCAATGCATTGGGTACACCTATCCATTAATGCTACCATGAATCTTGAGGGCCCAATCCTTTCATTTAGTTCAAAAGAAAAAAATCTTCTTCTATATTTGTGGTAGATTCTCCTGTATCTTGTTCACCTCTTGGACTGTGACTTGATACTATAAACTTGTATTAACCAACCATTCATTGATTTTAAGTAAATCAATCTGGCTCATCTCTTGTATGGTTGTCTGAGTGTTTTCCTTGTTCTTCCTGGAGCTTTCTCGGTTCATTTGTATCTCAATCTACCCCAATGCCTCTGAGATATTATTCTCTTCGAAATCAATCAACTTTTCATGTATTGAAGATAATGCCTCTAGACAAGCCTCTTTTACATCTCTGGCAAGTTTCTTTCCTTCTTCCAGATTTGTTTCCCAGGATTTTAGGGCCATTCCGCCTCTTACTTATTCAGAATGAGAGAGAAGGGTAAGAACAGGGGAATTATCCTTCTACTTCCATATGAGAATCTCTTGAAACTTAGACAAGGTTGTGCATGCCTACTTTTCCTTGACATAAATATCTTTTACGGAAAGGTCTACTACCTGATAGAATTTCTGGGTAACATCTACTTTTTTATAGAGTTCTTGCTGGGAAACTTCCAACCTCTCATTGACTTATGATGCTTGTGTTTTGAAGGCCAATATGTCTATCGTTGTGTTCTCTGTTAGGGTCAGTCTGGCCTGCAGATGCTCAATCAAATTTTCATGATGAGTGATTAGTCCTTTGCTTGTCTGTGAACTCTGGTGGAGAAGCTCACGGTTATCCTGTAACTACTTAATTTGATGTTGATGACTGGCCATGATTTGTTCTATGTCTTGGTCCATCCTGCTTCTAACAATATGTTCAATACTGTATATCTCATTTTTCAATTGTTCTACGAGGAGGAATTTCTGTCACAATTTTTCGATTAAATTGTCCACTAACCATTGATTGGCAGTGGCAAATGCCCATAATGAACCTGCAACTTATTTCACAAAATTTGGACCATCATGATCTTTCCCATCATACACCAATATTTTCCTTTTAGTGATAACTCCATCCTTTTGGTGAGATTATCTCTTTACGATAACCTTTCATTTCTAGCTGAAAAAGAAATCTGAGGGAGGCATCTCTTTGGGAAAGATAGGAGTAATATCACCTACAAAACTGAGTTTGAAACTAGGATTTTTCTGAAGCTGATCTGTAAAGCGGTTAACGATGTAATAGGAGACATAATTTATGTGGAAGGTTCTTGCTTTGTTGTATTCGGGGTACTAGTGGGAGTATTTGGTGTTGAATGAGGAACAACTTGTCTTGAATTCATGAAGGCTTTGAACTGAGCTAACACTTGTGGATCATTCAATCCTAGTAGTGACGCTATTATTTCATGAAATAACACTTCTGGGATTTTTGGGGCTTCCTCAACTTTGTTCTTAGAGGAGAAACTTGGCTCAGATCTTGTAGGTCCAACTTCATGTGAAGGAGGCATGAGTTTTGAATCTCCTTGCAATATCTTTGGTAAACTATTTCGTCTGTGTTTTTGGAAGCTGAGGAAACTACCTTGTTGGTGAGGAGGAAAATTCTGGAATCTACTTCAGACTTCCTCATAAGATCTAACTCCCCTTAACATTTTGTCATAAGGGGAATTCTCATGGATGTATCACTTCATGTTAAACTGAGCCAAATGATTTTCCACTATCTTATGTGGATCATGCTTCTTGAATTCGATATCAACTAATTTGACATCCTCCATGGATGCGGCCTTGACTTTAGAGTGACCGAAATATAATAATGTGAACATGCCAACTTGAATGGGGAAAGTTGGCCAAGCCTTTTTCTGAGATGCTTTCAACTCCTTGTTGATACCTCCTGCTACCTTCTGGTATGCCACTTCTCTGCAAACCATCCTGTCACGTAAAAACTACTCTTAAATATGAGAAATTCTCCTCAATGAACCAGTCTGTAAGTTTGCCTAAGTTCCCCATAATAATTTTGAAATAAGGGGAGACGGGTGACCATAAATAGCTATATGAACAGGCACTACAATGTTGTGATAGATTTCGTAAAAGAAATATTTGGCGTTCTCGTCACATAATTTGGAGTGATATAAATGAATTAGCTCAAAACTAGTTGGGGTCCAACTCCAATTCATCGAGGGAAAAGGGGTCATGAAACAAATGGAATCCATAACATATGCCGACATGTAAAAAGGGGCAGGTTTCCCTTTTGATTTTGCTGATTTATACTCAGCGATTTCCCTAGCCAAATTATCAGGTAGCATTTTGGCCCAATTGAAGGTGTAACCCTCGGCTACTTCATTCATGATGGCTACCCACTCAACTGAGAAATGTGTAGGATTATTCTTTCCAAACAGGAAACAGAGTATCATGGCTACATACAAAATATGAGCGTATAAAGACATCGTGGCGTAAATACCATGAGTGTCGACTCTAAATATTTCTGGATGTCCCCACCGGGTCTTGACTATATCATGACCATTTCTAGTGTATTGGGTGCATTCCTTTCTCTCAAAATCTAGAAGAAATGTGACATTGTAAGGGTATTTAGTACTAGGGGAAACCTTGTACATTACTTGTAGGTGCTCTAGTCGGAAAGACCCAATGGCGACTGTTGGTGGTTGATGATGCTCTTGGTTTGGATGTTGACATGTTCTAAGGCCGAATTTATCATATCATTGTAGGGTATGATTCTTGGTTGTGCAACGATCTTATGCAGTTTCAACTGTGCTACATGTATAAGCTTAGTTGTAAAGGAGTCATTGTCTTCTTCGGCAAATTCATCTGGAAATTTAATGATCTCATTCTCTAAGACATAAAAAACCTGTGTCCAAGTTTTAATGGTGTCTGCAACTTGCGGAGTTGTGTATGATAGAACATCTGCATTTGGATTTGAATCATCACCTGATGCATCAAGATTCTTTGCAGATTTTCATGGCACCATAATCCTCAAGGGAAAAGAATTAGCTTACATGTGACAAGATAAGTCTGTAAACTCTACACTGGATAAAAACTGCTAATTGGAAATGGTAAAAATGACTTTGAAATTCGAAGTGCTATATTAAAAATGTCCATTGATCTTAGTATAACTTTATTGACGAAGAATTTATTAAACTTAATGGAATTAATTACCTGGTGATTCACAATCCTCATTTGAAATCATTATCCTTAATCAATAATAAATGTCATTAATACTTTGACGGTTCATGTTCGAGAGTTTTGGATGTGACAGGGTGGAAATCCCCCAAAGTTTGAATTCATAGAGGAGTTAATATATGAGTAATCACTTTTAAGTCTTAATTAATCACGTTTAAAGTGTTGTATTAACTTTAAGTATTTCGGAAGTTCGGACTTCAGAATTTTTTAATATAGCACAAGGGAATTTTCTGAAATCCAAAACTGCAAAGTAATTAATTAACTCTTAATCATGACTCATTAAATTCGTTAATCATTTTATTAATTCCTTGAAAACCCTTTTTACTTTTTGTAATCACTTTACTTCGACACTTTTATAATTCAGGGATTGTGAAATCAAAAACGCCCAAAGAGTATTCTCTCAGAGTGACGTGGCAGGGATGACATCATTCTAATGACATGTCAAGAAAAGAGAGGTGACACGTGCCACTTGAAAACGTGCGAATCATCCAACGTAAAGTTCAAAAATGAGTGCCATGTGTCAACTGAAGGAAATATTTTTAAAGGACATGTGTCCTATGACTCGTATCCTTAATTTATTTAGGAAAAGTCATGAGTGGCTATCTTCGGGTTTTAGAGTTTTGGGGTTTTCGTTGTTTGGGTTTGTTGGAATACCCGAAGTGCAGAGTTCTGAAGCGATTGTTAAAGGCTTTCTTTAAAACCTCAGGCGGCTTCAAAACTTTGGAGGTCATTAGGATCGTTCAATCAAATTAGAGTTACTTATTGATGATATATGTCGTAAGCGCATTATTGATAAATAAAAACCCACAGATTTATTTTGATTTTAAAAGGTCGCTTTCTAGGTTTTTTACTTTTTTGGGTAAAATTTTATTTCTAAGAGGTAAAATATACAAATCTCAAAAGCTCAAAATTATGCGTGTTCTAACACAATCCATGAAAATTAGACAATCATATGAACCCAATGGTACGATGTTTACATCCACCTTTGTATTGATTCCATTCATGTCTATCGAACAATCTTTAACCGACTCATTGATTTTCCTCTTATCCTCGTGGCTAACCAAACTAACCGAGATTTCTTATGCTTACTTCTTTGCAAGTGAAACATTTCAACAATGTTATCATTTATGTAACTATGGCTAGCTCGATAATAAATTAAAATTTTTATGGGCTCATTATTTATCTTACCTTCCACTTCAATCATGGGAGATTCATACTATGCATGCTTGTTATCTGAGGATACATAAATACTTGGAATGCTCTTGCCCATGTCATCCATTGTTTCATCCTCTTGAATGTTGTGGATAGTCCCCATTATTTCTCCTTTGTGAGGGAATTCCTTATGTAGATGATTTCCCCCACATCCCCAACATTACATCGCTTGTTGGCTTGGCCTTTTTCCAAATGAATTTTCAGTCTTGTGTTCATTTTGCGCAAGTTGACCGTGTTGATTCGCTTGGAAATTATTCCTAAAAAAGGGTGTCTTAAAAACCTTGCCTTTGATCCTTCTGATCCTTCATCTTTTCATTCCAATATTTTTGGAAAACTACTCTTCCTTTGCTCTTTTCATACAAATTCCTTGCTCTCGTTATGGTTTCCTCCAAGTTTTTTGTGTTGTCATATTGAATCTTATCATGGTATAAAGAGGGTAATCCACATAGAAACATTTGTAATTTGACTTTCCCATCTTTGATGAAGTCAACACACTTCAACAATTCAAAGAACCAATTCTCATATTCCTCCATCGCCATGGTTCCCAACTTGAGTTCAAATAACTCTTTCATATTTCTTTCATAGTGATGCTCAGATAAATATTTCTCTTGGAAATATCCCTTGAACTGTCTCCATCAGATTCTTTTCTCATCAAGTTTCTTGGCTTGCTTAAGTTGATCCCACCACATGGTTTCCTTCCTGTTAGGACCACATATTGTACCTTTTTGCCCATACTTTTTGCCATTATTATACCCTGGATCACCTGAATTTAGACTTATACTATCATTTCATCTGATCATTCCAAGGTATACAACGTCCTTTCTCATCACTACATGTCTAATCTGTTTTGCATGATATTTTACATCACTCTCGTACTTAACCATTGATTAGAAGTGCATAAGTGTCCATACCGTAACACACTTCAACAATTCAAAGAACCAATTCTCATATTCCTCCATCGCCATGGTTCCCAACTTGAGTTCAAATAACTTTTCATATTTCTTTCTATAGTAATGCTTCGACAAATATTTCTCTTGGAAATATCCCTTGAACCGCCTCCATGATATTCTCTTTTCTCTCACTGCTTCTTGGTTTTGCTTAAGCTGATCCTGCACTACGGTTTCCTTCCCGTTAGGACCACATATTGCACCTTTTGCCCATACTTTTGCCATTATTATACCGGATCACCCTCAATCTAGACTTATACTATCATTTCATCCGATCATTCCAAGGTATAACGTCCTTTCTCATCACTACATGTCTAATCTGTTTTGTATGATATTTTACATCACTCGTACTTAACCATTGATTAGAAGTGCATAAGTGTCCATATTTGCATTAGTATTCAAGGCCAATGCTGAAACACGTAACCGCCCGTAGTCGTTGTTGAATCGATGCTGAAACACGGAAGCGTTACACAACCGAGGACGCATATGCTGAAACACAAAGCTTCTAATAGCTCCATATCGCATATGCCGAACATCGAACAACTACATAGTTCGAGGATGCGATGCTGAACACTTGAGTTGCCACCGCCTCGTAAATGCAGATAAGCAAACACAGAGTTGTCACTACCAGAAGTACAGACAACAAACACAGAGGAGACCTCCACGATGTTGAAACACGAACCGTTAGCAGTCATACGACATTATCGTGAGAGAAATTCATGTGGTTGAAACAGCCTGTGAATTGTGATGTCAATGTGCTAAAGAATAAATATGAAAGGAGTTGTTACACCAAAATTTAAATTAATACCTCGCTCAGCTCCTATATTAGCATTCGGGTTACAAGGAGAATAGGACACATCCTATGCTGATTTAGAAAGAAGATCCGATTTTAGTGTAGGATTCATATATTCTTTGTGATGATTGTATCGAAGCGATTTCCCCTTTAAATTCAGAGGAAATCAACCATTCTAAGGAAGCCAAGTTTTGATGCATTGAAGAACTTGAGAGAAAGGGGAATCATTCGGTACTCCAATTTGTAAATAATGTGATATTCGACAGATGAATATAAAGATTTCGAGTATCCTCCTCAGAGTTTTTGTTCAGGGAATTCAGAGAAGGGAGGGGCCCACCTTCTCCACACAAGATTCACCCATTAGTTAGAAGTGCTTGTTTACTTTTTTGTTTATGTTTTGTTTAACTGCCATTTGCTGAAACACTGCTTTTAATGGATTTCGCTTTGCTAAAAAACTACTACCGACTCAATGAAATTTATAATCCTTTTATCGCTAGACTTGTGTGATGATTTTGTAAGATTAGCATAGAATTGGTTGTGTATCCCTACTCAGACAGAAAGGGATCTGGACATCATACCCTCTGTAGAACTTGTTTATTGTTGCAAGTATACTAGCAGAGATTTGCTTAAAGTGTCCCTGCTCAGACAGTAGCAGCTTACAACATCCCTCGGCCTTCTAGGTTTCATTTAATTGCAAGTGTGTTTCTGTGGATTGATTAAGGGTTCCTACTCATAACGGAGAGAACCAAAACATCCTCAAGGTTTTGCATCGTGGTACTTTCCTTTGGTGTTACTTAACTGTTAGATCCCGCCGTAGAAAGGAATCAGATTTCCTTTTTCTCTGTAGACTTCAACCTCACAGTGTGCTAAACAGAAGTAAGGCTCAAGGCTCCCGCTAAACAGAAAGGAACCAAGTGCTTTGGCTCTGCTAGATAGAGTTAATTGTTTTCCATATTATTGTTTTCAACGAAAAGGAGTGTTAATGCTGAGTCTCGTTGAGAGTAAGGGTCCTGTTCTCTGTTACAGGATAGTTGGTCTTTCCTGTTGCGGTATCTTGTTTTTATTTTAATGTAGTCCATGATTCTTAGATTGAACTTCAAAGATTGCAATAGGGAGGTTACTGTCCTGTGATTTAATTCGTAGCTCACCATTGAGCAAGTATTATTAGTCTAGATTTCTTTACTACAACATCTAAGTGCTTTTGGAATTGAGCATATAGTGCGCAACTATCTTTGAAACAAAATACTTCCCTGGGTTGATAATTCTAGTGTCTAATTTGGTTGTTTAAAATTAATTAAGCAATTATAGTGACCAATATTTTGGCCAAGGTTTGGAAGATAGCTATAGATTTTAGAAGCATTTCTAGTTTTCTTTTCTTTAGATAAAAGAATGCAAGGAAAGACCCCAAAAACCCCAAAGATACTAAACCTACAGTGGCAAAGGAAAAGGAAAAGGAGGAAGAAAGACTTCATTGACGACATTACATCCAAGTCCTAATCTGCCTAACGCACCAAAGCTTCAAAAGGATTCCCACCCTTCATTTCGAGCAATCTTTGAAACAGGGAAAGAAGATTGGAGTCCAAAGACAGTCCAGAAGCCAATAGGAAATATTGAGGACGAAAGCAAGTGGCAAATGGCATGCAGTTAAGAAAATATGGATGAGTTTAATGAGCCGACAGTATCAAGAGCTGGTAGATCCCGAAGGAGAGGTAAAGATGAAAATTCTTTTTCTACATTAGATTTCCTATTGGTGATTTCCTAGAGGAACAACCCCATGAAAAATATTCCACCTCAAAGATTGCCAAATCTTCATGGATTATCATCAGAGGATCCCGATTTCACCGCTTTGAGTTTGATATATTGTAGAAGCTATGGGATTACACCTCTAATGCTCAGAACCAAAGTTATTTCCACAAACACTAAAAGGGAATGCACTCCGATGGTTTATGAGCCTTGGGTTTAACACGTAATCACATCATGGGACCAAATGAAGCAGAAATTTCTGAACAAGTACCGTGGACTAATGCAGAACTAGAGAAAAAAAAAAAGGAGGAGCTATTTAAAATATGTAAAGAAGACGAATCTAGAAGACTTTGTAGAGAGGCTTCACATCAACCTCCGCAAAGATCTAGTCATCCCATGTAAGTAAGGATATTCTCAAACCATTTTATTAGGCAAGCAAGGGATGACTTTCTGGATATGTTGAACATGCTTGAAAAGGGACATATCCAAGGAATCATAAGGTGAAAATTCGCCCAATTTATGCAAAAAGAAGTTCAAGGGGAGTCAAGAAAACGTGATCTGAAATAAATAGGACTCTACATTTTCTAGGGTCCAAAATCAGCCACTGAGGAGCAACAAGAGCTGAGATAGGTAATTTGTTTGAAGGCTTCAAGACTGAAATACTGATCTCTTTTGCCTCACAAACGGATACCCTACAAGAGATCAAAAATCAAGCAGAAGTAGAAGAAGCCTTGTATATCTTTTGTCCTTAATGTAGAGATAAGCACCCAAAAGAGAATGTCCACTGGACAAAACTCCAATCTGCAATCTATTTCCAATGATCATGATACCCAGAATTGTCCATCTTTACCAAGTAATAAGGCAACATTACAACCAACGGACTAAGAAGCTGAAGCTCTGCCTTATATGATGATCAAAGGAGACAATGGCAACCACTTAGGACAAGGTATGAACTCTTAACAGCCTTATCAGTTGGAATAATTATTCTGCTTATAATCAAATGATACCCCCTTCAATCAGATGCAATATGCCAATCAAATTGAACTACTCCATCCATGCAACAAACTTACCAACCCATGAAACAAAATAACCCACCCTTATTGATCCCTCCACACCCTTTGGCCTCCACAACAACAACAACCATATCAAAATCAAAGTGGAATCCTCCAAAATTGAGAGCAATAACAAGCCCTTCAAAACCACTACTCCCAACTCCCACAACCACTCTCCTGCCAACAGGTACTCCCTCCAATTAACCAAATAATAAGTCCCCAGCCCACTGTATTAACCTAACCCCAACCCAAATAATAAAGTTGTCCAATGCATTGATGTTTATAACCAGTCTACACTTTCCTCCTCCCCACAATGCAATGATATACATCTCTGATCTGGGAGAGTAGTGGAACTTACCATAGTTGATGTTCACTCTCCTGACAAAGAGGAAACACAGAGCATGATGCACCCGAAAAGGTACAATCATCCTCCAACAATGCTGAACAACACCATTTCCCCGAAGGCGAACCTGACCAAAACGCTCAACCACAAATTTTAAATTTTTAGGGGAACTACAGAATTTATATATGTTAAAATTCCCTCTTACAAGCACTCCGCGACGCACCCATCTATAGGGACAATGAGAGATATCTGTGTCAAAAATCCCGGTAGGAAACCTACATATCCCCATACCCATGTTCTCGGGAGATCCGTCTGTATTAATGACAGGTAAGACTCCTCTAGTCAAATATGGCCATCCTTCAAGCACCCTACCGTTACGGTACAAGTTGGAAAAACAATAATCCTCGTGTCCTGGTTGGACCTTGGTGCAACCATCATTATCATGACTTTAGAAACTTTACAACCGCTACAATTGCAACACAAAGTCGAGAAACCCCTATCATCCTAGAGTTGGCTGATCGATCCACAATTAAACCATAAGGTTTCATTGAGGACCTCAGTATCTCGGTGGAATCTTGGAACTACCCAGTCGATTTCACAAGGTTGCAGCCCAAAACAAAGCTAGCTACCTCAATTGGCAAAAGCATGGTTGGGGCCACACCGATGCTTTGTATCACCGCCGACGTGGTCAATGACAATTTCGAGTGGTTATGAAACAAAGCAGTTGGCCCTCTACCCTCATTCCACACCCCTTCCTAATAATGATAACTCTGTCTTGGTCGATTTTGAGGATCAACCTACTAACCCTCTTCACCATTGGACAAGCTTTAAGTCTGAAGACTCTACTGAGGATGAAATAAAATTATTTATAATTTCATCCTCATGATCCACTTCCCTCGTCACCCCATAAATTCAATCAATTAACTGCGCTAATGGAGTCTGATAATCCCTAAAATCTTGGGAGTCAGGAAGCCCACCCAAACGCCTAAAACCATCCCTCTAAAAGTATACCACAATTGAAATCGAACTTGAAAACATTAAATATAACCCTCGATTCCGGGACAGATGTCAAACACGCTAGCTTAATGAAGTTACTTCCAGAAAATAAAGAAGCATTCGCATGGGATTACACACACATGACATGAAAAGGACCCTCACCCTAATTATGCACTCATCGGATTTATAAGATAAGGATCTACTGTCGACCAATCCACAACCCCAAATGTACTTAACGAACCCAAACTTAAGAGAAACTCAAGGAAGAACTTCAAAAATTACTTTAATGTGGTTTATTTATCCTATATCACAGTTGAATGGGTGTCTCCAGGAATTTGATATAACAATAGTAGATAGGCCAGGAAAAGAGAATGTAGTTTCTGATTTTCCATTGACAATTAATGATCGATAACCTGGATGATTCCTTCCGATGAATATTTGCATTTTCTCTGCTCACTCACCCTTGGTATGCGATATTGCTACTGGCTTAGTTGCAGTTAAGCATTACACCTATCCTACCGAGAGAAGAGAAGCATTGTTCATCAAAGTGTTCGGTACAGTTGGATAAGTGGAAAAGGTACCCACTTATCCAAAAGTACCGAGCACTTTGATGAACAAAACTTCTCTTCTCTCGGTAGGATATATTGAAAGCTTGTAATGATGGCCCTTGTGGAGGGCATTTTGCGCATAAAAGAACAAAGACAAAAAATTCTGATGGGTACTATTACCTTCAATCTTTAAAGATGCAAGGAAATATGCTTGGCCTCAGATAATGCTTTTTCGGCAAAGAGTAGGCCAGCTTAATCATAGAGATGAAATGCCATTAAACCCCCGTGTAGTACTTGAATTCATTTTGAAAGATGGGGTCTAGACTTCATAGGGCCCATCAACCCTCCATCCAATCAAAAGTTTTATATACTGGTCTGCACAGACCACATGACCAAATGGGTGGAAGACAAGGCACTCCACAAAGCAACTTAAGAAGAAGTAAAATTCCTATTCATAGACATTCATCAGATTTGGAGTACCAAGAGAATTAGTTTATGGAGGACCTCCTTTCTCTTATGGGTTCAAAGCCACCCTTCTCGAAATATCATATTCAGCAGAGAATGACTACACCATACCACCCCCAAGCCAATGGACAGTGGAAAGCACAAACAAAGTTATAGAAGCCATTCTCACAAAACAAGAAGGAGTAGAAAGGATTGGTCCAACAGACTCCTGGAAATACTACAAGGTTTTCTCCTTGAATCGTCATTGAAAGAGTAAGTCTTCCTGTGGAATTTGGAAATAAAACCTTAAGGACTGTTTCTTTAGTCGCCAACCTTGATCTAACCGATGCACAAACAGCCGTGTTGCAGCAGCCTAATGAACTAGGAGGAAAAGACTAGATGTCATTCAACAAACAACCGTAATTCAACATCAAAGATCACAATGGCATGACAAAAATATCAAGAACAAGCGTTCCAGAAAGGTAATTGGGCTCTCGTAATCGTATGATTCCCGGTTCAAAGAATTTCAGGGAAACTGCGCACAAGGTGGTTAGGGCCTTACGAGGTAGACACGGTCTTTCCTAATGGAACAATAAGGCTCATCACAATTGATGACTCCATAACTCCATTACTCGTAAATGGTCATCAATTCGCCCTGGGTATCGCCAAATGACCTATTTCCAAAGAAGACGGCAATACATGTATGACAGACACTCACTTTCTTTTTATTAAGGGGGTTCCTATCCCTACTAATAATTAATTCTTTAAGATTCCTTTTGTATTAGATTAGATTAGATTAGATTTCATTTACTAATAACTTGTCAAGAAATATCGCCCTACATTCGATTTTTGCAGGATCAAAGCAATGAGAGGTCATTTTTCAAAGAGACAAGTTAATGGCGTTGAAACACCGCGAAAAGATCGTTGACTTTTCACGATAAGCCAAACACCGGCCAAAGACTATTTATTTTTCACAAGGTCAAACAATCACCGGGCGAACACCGTGACTTTTTTTTTTTTCCCCGATAATCGAAACACCTCTCGCTCAAAGACTTTCATTTCTTCTCATTTCCAAACACATTCCAGCCGCCATCCCCCATCATCCTTACTCCTAAAACAACTCTGCCCAGCACTTGTTTCGTTTTTCCCCTTCCATTGCTCAAACACCATTAGCAATAACTTTTCCCATTGCTGAAACAATTTAAACCTGTTCATTTCTCCGCTGCTGAAACACCGCTGAATGCTAACCTTTCATCGCTTTCCCGATGCTGAAACACCACCGTCGCTTTTCATTTCTTCTATCCCCGCCATTTTCTCACTATTTCCATTGCCGAAACAACTCCGTCCAACACTTGTTTCTACGTTCTTCGTTGAAACACCTTTATCAAAAACCCCTCATTTTTCACCCTCCATCGTCGACGAAACAATTCCATCCAGCCATTGTTTCGACTTTTCCCGTGCTGAAACACCACTGCCAGCAACCCTTCATCATTATGAAAAAATGATGAAGGGCTGAAAAACACCATTGTTCAACACGTTTCACTTTTTACGCTGAAACACCAATGTTCAGTAATATTTTGCCTTTTTCCCCATTGCTAAAACACCACCATTCAACACTTTTTATTTTCTTCGTAATCGTAAACAATTCACTTATCGCCAGCTTCTTCATCTACAACAATTACTCCGTTCTTCTCGTTGCTGAAACACCTCCTTTTCACCATCCTCCGTCGAAGCTTTACACTCTCAAATGTTTGAACAACAGTCCCTCGACATAATCCAAAGTCGCCATTGTGACTATCAATCGACACGCGACGCATATATTGTTCGCAGGACGAATCAAAATGGTAAGGTAGAGGTATGTAAATATAATGTAATCCAATTCTAGAACTTAGTTAATGAGAAAAGATTTTAATCCATCAACCATTTAAGTCCCATTATTACTAACCGCACTTATCGAAGGGCACATGTCAAATCAATAATACTATCATGTCCTCCGATTTCATCACGCCATCTCCACTCCATCATCTTTTGCGCATATAACCACTATTCCTACATATAACCCTCGAAAAACTTACCCCGGCCGGAGTCACCGAGTACATCTAACTCGAACTCAGATCCCACCAACCATTAGCCATGGAGGACCCGTCAGTCTCGCAAAGAACCCGCCACCACAAAGATTGCCTCGAATATCCAAGAAAGATATCAAATCTTCGAGCAAGCAGGCTATTCCATTACTTCAGAAGTCTCCAAGGATACAATGAACCACAAGTACTCCAGTTCGCCCGAAATCTCCAAGAAAACCATTATGTCGTCGCAGGCGTCCGAATCTATGTGACAGAGCAAGACATATCCACAGTCTCATGCCTCCCTATGGATGGTACTCGACAGTTCAGCTGGAAGCACATCATCGGGGATGTCCAGCAGATTTTCTTCCTCGGCAGGGAAAGAATTATACTAAAAGGCGGAGGGGTTCAACTCACCATCACCACCCCGTACCGGAGGTCAAAACCCGATGACAAGCACTACCTGACCTGCGAAGGTCGCTATCAGGTAGTCTATCAGCACGATTTTGTCATGTTGTCTCACTTACGACATAATAAGTAACGTGGTCAATATTCCATACTTTTGTTGGTTGTTTAGAACATGGCACACATCGTCAAGGGAAAAGCAACCTGGGCCACTTACCCACCACCTTCCGGTTCAATTACTCATCAAATGTGGGTCGGAAGCAAAATCATCCACCCATAACCCCTGCACCAAATACCAAGTCCCCTCAAATTCCCCCGACGAAAGCAAGATCAGCAGCCTCAGCCCCCGGGAATACCCCACACCGCCACACGGTAATTCCACCGGCCCTACCATACCATAATCCTCTCATGCCGCACCAGAGTCTTCCAATTCCTCCCTTCACATCCTAATTGATGACTTTGAACCAGTATCATTCCTCCTATCATTCAGAGAAACCTCCACGAAAACGATAACAGATCGCCCCCCTTTCCACCTCTTCTACTTAAAGCTTAACGAAGCCTCACGAGGCTACCCCGGATGACCACCACCAGATCCCCACCTATAAGATCAAACCTGTAAGCCATTTACCTCCCCAACCCCTGGATCTTTGCCTATTCTAACCATGGGCTGCGAACACAAGAACCACGCCCTAAATCAGAATGCCCATCCGCTTCACATGGTAGTCAAACATTAAGAACCAAGTACTCCACTTATAGTGGTTGAACAAGAACCAAATGGCGATGAAAACTGTGGAACAAACATGGTCAAACACAAGAACCAACCAACATTGAAATAGAGCTTGAATTAAAGGCCCGTACATCATTTGTTTTAGCAGTTGAAATACAACAACTACACCTATCCAAGGGGTTGAAACACACAAGAACCAACCCCCGAAATGTTTCTTGAAAGAAAGGGAAATCTTGAGACCCTGGTGGCTACACAACATCTGATCAAACACAAGTAGAACCAGCTTACCCATTTTGAAAGTGAGGGAATTGGAATACAAGATGCTGCAACACCACCTTAATCAAGCAACATATTGAAAACCAGCCACCCATTCGTTGGCTGGAAACACAAGAACCACCCAATCGATATGGGACATTGAGATTCGTGAATCGAGGTTGAGTAAAGAAACACTACTTCCTACACCAAGAGGCTGAAACATTGTGCATCAAGTAATATTCCCGTAGCCGCTCCATAAGAACCAACTAAGGAGATGATGATCAAGAACACAAGAACCAGTCATCTCTAAATCCAAACCAACAATGGTCGATGTCTTAAAAGAAAAATGAGTTTTTAAAGTCTCAATCGAAGTATTATCAACAAGAATTAGTCAGGGCAAGGGAGGCATATGAAAAAGAAAAAACTCAGTACGCCTTGGAATGAACAACAAACCTGGCAGAACAAACCACAGAAACCATATGGGCAGCACATGCTGCCAACGCGGGAAATATTTATTATCGTGTTGTATAAGATAGTTCGTTCCAGCATTCGTGAATAGCCCCCACTCCTTCTCCTTTTGAGGTCAAACTCACAGAATACAAGAACCGTTAGGAAACTACCGCCTGAAACGAACCGTGCTGAAACTCAAGAACCAGCAGGCTTCTCCATGATCAAGAAAGAAGCTTCTACTGGTCAATAAGGCTGCGCATTGCCCACATGGAAGAAGTCACACCCTCCCAGTCGCCAATCTTCCACTACTAAACAAATTCACTCAAACCTACCGGTCCCACCACTTCGCATGCTAAACTCAGACTTCACCGCGGATGAACATGCAGAAATACAAAAAGTGGGAAGAAGGAGTATGCTAAGATACAAACTCAACAATTGCAAGTACACAGACAAACCCGGAGGAATCACACTTTTTTGAATTGGGAAGCATTGGACCCGACACGCCAGAAAGTTAGAGAAGTAAAAGAAGAACAGAGAGTTAAAGGTAGAATGGTCAAGATCTTTGATATGATCCAACAACTAATGGCCACAAGGAAACCAGCCTCAGAATTCATTCTTTATTTCTATGGAAAGACTCATGTGGTTTCGATTAAGTCTATTATAGAAGGAAAGCCCCATGAAGATTGATATTCATCTGAGATGATTTATCAATCAAATAATTTGGCAAGGTGACCTTTCAGCCGCCAAGAACAATGAAGATAATCACAGCCTCTGGATCAGACCATAACCCCAAGGGGCAGCTACATTCATCTCACAGTGTTATGCATTCTTAAAGAAAACAGTGATGACTGAACATGTTCAGCAGTTGCAAACAGAAGTGATTCAGGATTGTGAACACATCATTAGTGCCATACAGATTCCTTCCCTACAAGCCAATAACCTGTTCTGGAAGCAATCCACAGAAAAGAGACAAAAACTTCGGTCCCGCCAACTTAGAAGCAAATAACTCTAGGGTACCCATTATATCCAATGTGCTACATTGTGCTGAAAATTGATTGGGTACCGTCCATTTTCCCATTCTATGGTTTCCTATAGAAAATATCAAATCATACAAGCTGCCTAAAAGGCGTAAAATGTAAAGAAACAGTGGCATGGCAAAGAATGGAGGAAGCGCAAGGGTTCAACACACAAGACTCCTGCCAGCTATAGCTTGAGTAATTTACATTATCAGAGTCGGTATCCAGACTCGATTCAGAGTGAGTTGCCTGAGGATTACGTAACACATTGAGCTGGGGGGATGTTAGACCACATATTGTAACCTTTTGCCCATACTTTTGCCATTATTATACCCTAGATCACCGATTTAGACTTATACTATCATTTCATCCGATCATTCCAAGGTATACAACATCCTTTCTCATCACTACATGTCTAATCTGTTTTGCATGATATTCTTTACATCACTCTCGTAATTAACCATTGATTGAAGTGCATAAGTGTCCATTTGCAGAATAGTATTCAAGGTCGAAGTGTTGAAACACGCCTAACCCGCCCAGAGCTCTGAACTGATAATAACATGGAAGCCGCTATTAATACTGAGGACGATATGTCGTAAACACCTGAAGCTGCTACATCAGCCTAAGGTCGTGATATGTCAAAATAACGGAACACCATATAGTTCGAGGATGGTGATGCTGAAACACGGAGCTGTCACTCCTACCAGAAATGCAGATGCTGAAACACGAATAAGCCACCAATTCAAGTACGCATTAATCGAAACATAAAGGAGGATTGCCACGATGTCAAAACACTCCAACCAAGAGCAGTCAAGGCACGACATTACTGGGGAGCGTAATTCACGCGGCTGAAACAGCCTGTGAATTGTGATGTTGAACAGCAGCAGCAGCGATGAAAGGAGTTGTTACACCAGCCGTAATAACAATACCTCATTCAACTCCTATAATAGCATTCAATTATGCATAGGGACATTATCCTAAGCTTAGCCATTTAGAAAGAAGATCCGATTTATGGTGGATTCAGATATGCTTTGTGATGATTACATCGAAGGGATTTCCCCTTAAATTCAGGGGGAAATCACCATTCGAAGGAAGCCAAGTTTTGATGTATTGAAGAACTTGAGAGAAAGGGGAATCATTCAGTACTTCCAATTTGTACGTGATATTCCTCATGATGATGAATATAAGATTTCTTTGAGTATCCCCCCAGAAGCTTGCTCGTGGGGATCTTTTGAGAAGGGAGGGCCCATCTTCTCCACAAGATTCACCCATTAGTTAGAAGTGTGTTTGTTTACTTTTGTTTATGCTTTGTTTAACCGTCGTTCGCTGAAACACTATTTTAATGAATCCTGCTTTGCTGAAACACTCACCGAATTTGAATGAAATTTGTAATCCTTTTTATGAGTAGACTTGTGTGATGATTTTGTAAGATTAGCAGAGAATTGGTTAGTCCCTACTCGGATGTAAAGGATCGACATACCCTCTGTAGAACTTGTTTATTGTTGCAAGTATACTAGCAGAGATTTGCTTAAAGTGTCCCCGCCGCATGTGAAGGGGCTACAACATCCTGCCTTCTGTAGGTTTCATTTACCCATGCAAGTCTGTCTGTGGATTGATTATAATTCCTACTCATAACGGAGAGAACCAAAACATCATGTTCATCGTGTACTTTCCTTGGTGTTAGCCAGAACTGGGTTAGAGATCCCCGCTCAGAAAGAAAGGAATCAGACCGCCTTATTCTCTGTAGACTTCAACCTCAAGTGTGCTGAAGCAACAGAAGTAAGGCTCAAGGCTCCCCGCTAAACGTAAAGGAACCAAGTGCTTCATTCCGCTAGATAGAGTTAATTAATTTTTTCTCGTGACATTGGATTTCAAGGAAAAGGAGTGTTAATGCTGAGTCTCGTTGAGAGTAAGGGTCCTGTTTCTCCGACTACGTAATTGTCTTCCAAGCAAGTATTAATGTAATCCGTGATTCTTTAGATTAACTTTGGGCCATTGCAATAGGGAGGTTAATTTTCTGTGATTTAATCTGTAGCTTCAGCTCATTGAGCAAGTATTATTAGTCTAGATTTCTTACTACAACACTAAGTGCTTTTGGAATTGAGTATATATAGTGCATGGCTATCTTTAAAACAAAAGACTCCCCTGGGTTGATAATTTATGTTTCACTTGGTTGTTTAAAATTAATTAAGCAATTATAGTGACCAACACTTCCCTTGCAAGTGGTAGGTGGAAATTCTATCTTCTACCCGGGAGGGGTTATTATGCAGCTGGAAATATTTCTTCATTTCCAATATCTACGCCTCTACCTATTCCCCTTTCATGTGCTCACGATTGAAATTTGGTGGCTTAATCTTTCGGATTTCACCCTGCAAGATGTATGCCTTAGGTATTCTCATTTTCCTTCGAACAAGAGACACACTTGGTTTTCTCCCTAGACCTGAACTTCCATGAGTTCTTCTAGTGGAGTTCCTTGGAGAATGATGGTGTCTACTCATGCTTCTTGACTTCCTATCGTTCCCATGATCATGTCTTTACTATGGGATCTTGATGTTGATACTTGTCTAGTACTAGTTGCTTGCTTGGTCCTAGAGTCCTTGTTAACTTGCTTCTGTAGCATATTTAGTCTTTGAAGTATCTCTTCTTGAGCCTTCATGATCCTCTCATTATCGACCCTATAGGTTTACACTTCTTTTTGTAGGATTCTCATAGTTACAATGCCCTACATGTCTCTTCTCCCATTAGACTCAGTCTCAGCATTACCCATGTTGGTATGTAGACCTCCAATTTCTTCTTCATGGTTGTAAAACTCTTGAGCATCCTCCATGTATCTAGTTCTCATATAAGAACTAAAGTTTGTTTTTTCGTATCTCTAGTTCTGCAAGAATGTGCATGCAATAATTGATGTTAGAATTAAGCATATTGCAAAATATTTATACATTAGATTACAAGCCCTTCTTCTTTGTAAATTATGAAGAATATTATTTCACTACTCCTAAGTAGGATTCCTTAAATGAATTCATTTTCAAAACAATTTTCCAATGGTTTTTTGTTTGCTCCGATCCGAGCTCCGAACTGAAAGTTATGGTGGAAAAACAGTGAAGGAACATTCATTAGCACATGGAACATAGTAACAACGCTCGGCAACCGTCTAATCATTTCTTGATTATATATTCATCATTCATTTGTCTTAATGGATTCACTACGGATCTAAGTCATATCTCTTCTTCATACCTTCTGTTGTAACAAATATTGAAATTTTGGCTTTCGGTAACTTAGGAGAGAAATTATTTATAGTGTTTAACTACCGAAAGTGTAGATGTGAGAAAACGACCATTCGTCTGTCACGCGCATCACTGGATGTTCTCTACCTATCATATTCATTCAAATAATGTCTAAATCAACTCCAAATGCCACAGCAGTACAATAGTCACAAGCCAACTCACGAAAAATCCAAAGACATGGTTCATGTGAAAATCAAAGAAATGTACCATCTGTTTGAGCCTTGAGTCACAAGGAAAATGAATGGAAGCATTGATAGTTGAATGACCACATACACCGAACATTAATCCACATGGAGAAAAATCTCACGAGTCCCGGGTTTTTGGCCTTCATGGATTTGGCCGACGTAGATATTTTAATAACTACAGCCCTGATCCACGAATTCACTAAAGTATTAAAGGATAAGCCAGGTTAATTAAAGAATGAGAAATATTAATGTTGACAACTCTCATCGTGATTTTGCGACTCGATTTGCCTTCAAGCTTTAAGTTTCAAGTTTACGATTTTTGAAACCCCTAAATCCTGTGTTTTAATCATGCTTAATCACAAATCTAAAAGTGTTTTAACTGTTAATCAATCCCATCGCAATTTTGCGATTCGGGATTTCTCGCGTCAAGTATTATCAAAGTCCCGACACTTAAATCCACGAAAGGTTAAATATTAATTGTTAATCATGATTAATTAAGAGATTAATACAAATGATTATCGCCTAATTAATCCCATTTCAATTTTGCGATACAGGATTCTTTGCATGTCATAACTCTTGAAGATATGATACCCAAAACCTCGAAACCCGAAAACCCAAAATCGGGACTCTAGTCATATACAAAAAACAGCCTTGGAAAAGAAAACATTTTTATCAGCCTTGGGGAGGCCATTTTTTGCGTTCGAATAGTCGATCAACATCTACAGATCCTAATATTTCCAGTGGTGTCTTCATAATTTCATTTGGATATTGGGAATGTAGTCAAATGTACCTCTCAAGATGAGGTTTTTTTCAAAAATGTGGCGTTTTTTAATGTGTTGAGTCATCATTTTCAAATGATGATTATGTGGCCTAACACATAGAAGATCAAAAGCCTATCTCAATTTTCCTACAGGTGTCACAGATTGGGATAATCAAATCCATCTCCGAGCCCTAATTTTCGGACCTCATATTTTTCTTCTTTGACACATGTTTGTAAAATGCAGATATGAGGCAAATGAAAATGGATCTCAAAGAACTGAGAGAGGTTTTGGCTCTGAACAAATAGAGGCACAAAATCCTTTTTCAGTTTATGCACATATTTCATGATTCGAGAGATACAGAACCACAACCACAGCCTCATTTCTCAGCAGTTTGGCCCATCTTCTATGGCTGTTAGTTTCAAGAATTGATTGTAACTGTTGTTTTGGGAGGATTTTTGACCTCAAGACATATATGAGGCATATTTGTAACATTGGATGAGGGGGGAAAGACATGCAAGATTAGTACTCATGGGTTGTAGCTTTCATTTTTAGTTTAATATAAGACTGCATAAGCATGTTTTATCCATATCAGAGATTCTTGTTATGTTGCCTACAGATTTTGTCCATTTTCTTAGTTTCAATCTCACTCCATCTATCTTTTCTTCTTGATTTGTAATTGTTTTGTAATAGAATTCATCCTATGTTATATGCTCTGTTGCATAATGGTTATAGGTTGTTTCTTGCAGAGATCAAGGTTCATAATTCGTCCTTTGCTAGATGCTATGTCCCAACCATCTCTTTCCATTCATTTGTGCTTGGAATTCACTAATTGTTAAGTGCTCCTTGTGTATTGATATGTTTTCTCTTTATTCTCTTGCCATACTTTTATAAAACCTTCTCTTTGTAATCATCTTCTATCTCACCTATGATCCATGGATTTCTAGTGCCGAAACACTTTTGTTATTTGCT
Source organism: Picea sitchensis (assembly GCA_010110895.2). Classification (NCBI taxonomy): domain Eukaryota; kingdom Viridiplantae; phylum Streptophyta; class Pinopsida; order Pinales; family Pinaceae; genus Picea; species Picea sitchensis. The sequence continues at coordinate 12,470 of SNQJ01S0079102.1, read as the reverse complement.
TGATCATTTGACTCCATGCCCAATGGACTACCTCCCGGTCCAACCCATCAACCCTAAAAACCTCAAAACTTTATGTTACCCACAGATCTGCCTGTTGCTAAGCTTATTGGATATCCAATCGTGACATATATTCGAGATATCCCTCTCGAGTTGGAAGGGGCAGCTTCTAATCAAAAGTGGTTTGTGGTTATCTCGGAATTTACCTGCATGCAACCAAAATCAAGTTCTGAGTGATAACTTATGTTTTCATTTAAAATGTGCTAAGGCTTGGCTCTATTACAGCCTAGAACCAACTCTTGCAACAACATTTTCTGGCGTCATTGTCGGGGATGGAGGAATGAAGCTATCTTCCCTGGGATATGACAAAAAGTTTAGATCTATTCCTTGATGGCGAACAAGGGATAGGCATTCAATTGGCTATGCTCATTCACCTAGCTACTCCTCGGTTTGAAGACTCTACATGATTCACTGGCGACTCCACTAGTCTCAAAATGTCGAATTTGTTCGTTGCTTGGATTGTTGCAAGGTTCTCTCCTCTAGATTTTACAAATGTTTATGGTTTTCCAAACACTGTTCCAGACATTAAATTTTGGGAAGATGTCCTTCCTAAATTTGGAGAATATGCGGACGCCAATCCTTATCAACACTTGTTTAAATTCCACAAGCTCATGGATGAATTAAATATACATCATGAAGAAGTCCTCATGAAATTGTTTATGTTTTCATTGGAAAGAGATGCTAGACTCTGGTAGAAATCTTTACCTCATTCCAGTATTCCTTCATTGAAAGATTTTCACATACGTTTTCATTAGCATTGTAAAATAATCTATTCAGCTGAAATACTTTTTGAAGATTGTTGTAACATAAAATTCATAATAAAAATAGATCAAACACATCTTCTTGAAGAGGAGGAAGGAAGGTTAGAAATTTCTCAAGTCAATGAATATAATCAATATGAAGAAGAGTTGGTTGATAAAAAAGTAGGATATGATAGCTCTTGTGATCACATTCAAGAGAAAGATATTCAGCATCATGGTCAACCTGCAGAAGAGAAGGAAAACAATAGTTGCTTGATCCAGAAATTACACAGACCACCTCCTCCTTAAATAGAAGAAGAGATATATCTGCTCTTGAACAGTCACGTTGTAACTCTTGCTTACACAGATCTGTTGCATCCACACCATTTTAAATATCTTGTAGACTCTATTTTGTTTCATGAAAAGAGGTGGTTGTTGTGTTTAACAATCCTGAAGAATGTTTGGTGTTAGAGAATGATTTAGATTTTGATGTAAAGGTTGTTGATTATGAGGAAGACAGTGATATTTTTTGAAATCTGTTTCAAGATCAGATTGCTGATTTTTCAATGCAGAAACCTTCAGGATTTTATTCTAATTTTCCATAATTTGATAAATATAGTTATGATGAAGAGGATTTTAAAGATTTGTTGTCTTATGAAATTTCATCAAATCCTATTTATCAACTAAGAGATGATCACAAAAGTATGAATGCTATGGTTGAAAACAGATATGAATATGTTGTTCAAGAGCCCAATGAATATCCTTTTAACTTTGATACATCCTCTAAAGATATCATTGTTGGAGAGGGTGATCAGAAATTTGTCCATGATGCATATTTTTAGACTCAGTTTTCATTTGATCATTATCAAGATAGTAATGTAGGAAATGAAGAACATATCTCTTCTTCTCTCTTAAAAATTGCTAGTTGTAATAGGCCAGCATATCATAGTGATGAATTCAAATTACAGGGATATGACGAAGGAGAGAAGACAAGCTCATATTAGCAGTTGATCATGCATGTTTCCCCAACAAATATTGAGCAGTCCACATTTAACATTCAGATCAGTAAAGGCAGCCAACAACAACATTTCAGTTAGTTGTAATAGCATCAAAATGAGGTATCTATATGTGACTTTTGCGATACAGTAGCATTTTATATGGAGTCAATATGGGGCACTGAATTTTTTATTTCCGACTTCTTGAAGTCTGAATTTCAAAACTGTAAGTACCTGCTCCCAGGGCATGTTTTAAAATTTGCAACTACTCCTGTCATTGTTTTACTCAAAGATGGAAGTATAATTAAGTTTGTTAGTCGAATACTCGCTTGGTTGATTTGGAAGTTTTTCTATACTTGAACAAAGCAATGATATAAATTAGAGTAGGTGATGTATATAAATAACCTTGAATTTGAGCACTAGAGTATAAAAGTGGTTTTCAGTATGTTTCTGGTTTAGTTTGGAATCTAGTATGGTTTTTTTTTAAAGCATTACGACTCCATAGCCCAATGAATGCATAAGCGATTTTTTGTTTCGGAAAGGTGCAAGTAAAGAGAAAGAGTTCAGAGTTTGATAAGGATGATTTCAGGTCACCCAATAGATGAATGGATGAAGGCACGTGGTCTACTATTCTTGGTGCCTTGCAGGAAAGCACCATCCCTATATAGAGCCTCTATTGTAACAAATATTGAAACTTTGGCTTTCGGTAACTTAGGAGAGAAAAACTTTATAGTGTTTAACTACCGAAAGTGTAGATGTGAGAAAACGACCATTCGTCTATCACGCGCATCACTGAATGTTCTCTACCTGTCATCTTCATTCAAATAATGCTGAAATCAACTCCAAATGCCACAGCAGTACAACAGTCACAAGCCAACTCATGAAAAATCCAAAGACAGGGTTCATGTGAAAATCAAATAAATGTACCATCTATTCGAGCCTTGAGTCATAAGTAAATTAATGGAATCATTGGTAGTTGAATGACCACATACACCGAGCATTAAGTCACATGGAGAAAAAAATCACGAGTCTGGGGTTTTTGGCCTTTGGTAATTTGGCCGACGTAGATATTTTAATAACTACAGCCCCGATCCCCGAATTCACTAAAGTATTAAAGGATAAGCCGGGTTAATTAAAGACTAAGAAATATTAATGTTGACAAGTCTCATCGTGATTTCATGACTCGAGCTGCCTTTGTGATTTAAGTTTCAACTTTGTGATTTCTGAAACCCCAAAAGCATGTGTTTTAATCGTGCTTAATCAAAAATCTAAAAGTGTTTTAACTGTTAATCAATCCCATCACAATTTCGCGATTCGGGATTTCTCACATCAAGTATTATCAAAGTCCCGACACTTAAATCCACGAAAAGTTAAAGATTAATTGCTAATCGTGATTAATTAAGAGATTAAGACAAATGATTATCACCTAATTAATCCCATCGCAATTTCACGATTTGGGATTCCTTGCATGTCATAACTCTTGAAGACATGATACCCAAAACTTGAAAACCCAAAATCGGGACTCCAGTCATATGCAAAAAACTGCCTTGGAAAAAAAACATTTTTCTCAACCTTGGGGAGGCCATTTTCCACGTTCGAATAGTCAATCGACATCTACAGATCCTAATATTTCTATTGGTGTCTTCATAATTTAATTTGGATCTTGGGAATGCAGTCAAACATCTCCCGCAAGATGAGGTCTATTTTCAGAAATGTGGCATTTTTTACTGTGTTGAGTCATCATTTTCAAATGATGATTCTGAGCGACTGGAGGATAAATTTGAGAAACGGTCAGAATTTTTTGTGACTAACACATAGAATATCAAAAGCCTCTCTCAGTTTTTTTACAGGTATCACATATTGGGATAAGAAAATCCATCTCCAAGCCCTAATATTTGGATCTCATATTTTCCTATTTTGACACATGTTTGTAAAATGCAGATATGAGGCAAATGAAAATGGATCTCAGGGAACTGAGAGAGGTTTTGGCTCTGAAAAAATAGAGGCAAAAAATCATCTTTCATTTTATGCACATCTGTCACGATTCAAGAGATACAGAAACATAACTGCAACCTCATTTCTCAGCAGTTTGGTCCATCTTCTATGGCCGTTAGTTTCAAGAATTGATTGTAACTTGTTTTGGGAAGATTTTCGACCTCGAGACCTATATGAGGCATCTTTGTAACATTATATGAGGGGGGAAAGACATGAAGGAGTAGTACTCCTAGGCTGTAGCTTTCATTTTCAGTTTAATATAAGATTGCAGAAGCATGTTTTATCCATATCAGAGATTCTTGTGTTGTTTCTTGCAGAGTTTGTCCATTTTCTTAGTTTCAATATCACTCCATCTATCTTTTCTTCTTGATTTGTAACTGTTTTGTAACATAATTCCTCCTCTGTTAGATGCTCTATTTCAAAATGGTTATAGGTGGTTTATTGTAGAGATCAAGGTTCAGAATTCATCCTTTGCTAGATGCTCTGTCCCAACCACCTCTTTCCACTGATTTGTGCTTGGAATTCACTCATCGCTAAGTGCTCCTTGTGTATTGATATGTTTTCTCTTTATTTTGCTGCCATACTTTTATAAAACCTTCTCTTTGTAATCATATTCTATATTGCCTCTACTCCATGGATTTCCATTGACGAAACACTTTTGTTATTTTCTTGATCATTTGACTCCATGCCCAATGGGCAACCTCCCGGTCCAACCCATCAACCCTAAAAACCTCAAAACTTTCTGTTACCCACAGATTTTCCCGTTGTTAAGCTTATTGGATATCCAATCCTGACATATATTTTAGATATCCCTCTCAGGTTGGAAGGGGCAACTTCTAATCAAAAGTGGTTCGTGGTTATCTCAGAATTTACCTACACGCAACCCAAATCAATTTCTAAGTGATAACTTATTTTTTCATTTAAAATGTGCTAAGGCTTAGCTCTATTACAGCCTAGAACCAACTCTTGCGACAACACATTCCATGAACCCACCACCAAGACTTAGCTTATTTTTTCTTCGTAGACTCACAGACTCAGGAACTCATAAACGCGTAACCTTTCTTGCATAATTTCATCCAAGAAATCCCTATGCTTAGCCATTTTTCCACAAACGTGGACTTGTGGACTCATAAAATTGTAACGTTCCTTTCAAAATTTCAACTGAGAAGTCTCAACACTTAACCATTTTTCCACTATGCAGACTCATAATCTTGTATTTTTCCTTTCATAAGTTCACCCAAGAAGTCTTAACACTTAACCATTTTTCCACTACATGGACTCGCGAACTCCCTGACTCATAATATTGTATTCTTACTTTCATAAGTCCATTCGAGAAGTCTCAACACTTAGCCATTTTTCCACTTTTTACCGTGGACTCGCGATAACTTAACACTTAGATAAATTCCAAGATCTTACCACAGTTTTGTGGGATTGAAAGTTGTCCTGCCACATGGATCCACATCACCCCACCAATTGTCATTCCATCCAACATGTACCTTCCATCATGGTAGTACACATCTTCCTTCTACCATATATGTTGACATGTGGCCTCCATGTCCTGTCGAATTCATCGTAGGGAAAAATACCCAAATTTTTTTGATTTACTTATTTTTGAAATTGTCAAAGAGGCTCAATTCTTCACATTACCCATGAAATTTTTCTACATTAATTTAATAAAACAAGTTTCAAACATACTCCAGAATTAATTCTCTATGAATTTTTGTTTCAACATTCTGCTAACTCGGCTCATCCATGCTCAATGTTGAAAATTGGGCTCTGATACCACTATGTAACGTACCCAACCACCCAGGCTGGGCCATGCCACAAAACAATATCTCTCTTTACAACTCTGGTACCATAATGTAATGTTCCCCAACCCAAATGAGGAACATTATAGTGCATAATACACATAAAAATGAAACTTATGCTAAGTAAAGTAATTATTTTACTATTAGTCGATTTCCTGTAGATTACAACTACAAATTTATAACATATTTAGATACTTTCTATAACCATAAAACATATGCATCTAAATTATGCTAATAATCAACATGAAATGGAGCTAAGTCAATCATTACATCAACATACCAGTCATTCTCATTTACGCAGAGTTCATGCACAACAATAACACATGTAAATAACTCAACAACAATATAAAACACTTACATTTAAACAAGAATCATGCAACCAACTGCTTGGGACGGAAATTCCACCCAACCATAGACTGATTTTTCCAAATATCAATAGCAAATCACCCCCCGAGTTGAGGCTAGTAATACACAAAAGAGGTTGGTCTCTCACAGTCTACGCGCAGCTCATAAAACTCATAACCCAACTGATATTATCCTATGTCTATCCCGATTTTTCTACCAACTCTCTTCCTCCAGACCTGCCCAACCCAAGGAATGCATCATTTGTTTATCAAGGAAAACCCAATGGATGTACCACTTTTTTATCATGGATAACCCAAGGGATGTACCATCCATTTATTAAGGTTAACCCAAGGGATGTACCATCTATGTATCAAGGATAACCCAAGGAATGTTCCATTCATTTATCAGGTTCTCTCTGGCACAGGTAGATAGGAATATCTCATTTGGCAACTCAAGGTAACTTGTTGCTAGGAAAATTATTATAAAAACAATAACAAAGACTTGTTGTTTTATTGCAACTCACATAGGAGATCACTCTTCAGGACTAACAACCTGTCTCTTCAGTTTTCCAACTCCAATTCACTCTAGTTGCACTCCAGAAATTGCCTCCCATGGATGCAGTAGCTTCAAGCTCTCTTTCTTGCTTCCCATGCACAAAAAATTGACTTACTCAGAACTTTCGCTCCCAACCCATACAAATTTCCTCTCTTTTGGCTTGCCTTTATTGACTCACACTCTTCCCCAAGATAATTGTACTCAACCCCCATGTGCCCCATAACTTTGGGATGTGACCACTCACACCTATGCTCTTACATGTATTCAATGATTTTCTTTGGGAACACTCAATCAGAAAGCGGAAGGTCTGTATACAATAAGCAAGTTTAGGAAAATGGGTTGAATTAATATACATTAGTAATATCCCCCTTGGACCCCTCTTGGCCATTATCCTAGACACACCCCTCTCTCATCGATTAATTCAGCCCTCATCTCTTGTCCATGTCCCCTTATCAGTTGGCATCACATTTTATTATTAAAACATAGAGATACAATTCACATATTACATTGCTTGGTCATAGACACATATTATATTCACACAAACATTAATTAAACTAGGGAATATAATGGGGATGTTACATCTTTAGATGGAGAAATTTATAGAGAAGTAGGAAATATGTTAGGCCAAACAATTTTAGTCGATTCTTCCTTCAAAGCTAGTATTTTTCGATCAATGACACAAGTGCTGGTGGAAATTGAGCTCCATAAGGGCTAGATAGGTTGAATGTTTGGAAATTGTTGTAGTAAATTCTACTTATATCTAGCTCATGGATTATTCCAATGTGTCATTTTGTTGTGTTAGGTATTGTTATGAACCAAATGGTCAAAATAGGATAAAACGAGAGAGAGAAGTAACTACATGCCTTGATAAAGAGAGCATAATGAATGTGAAGCCTCTTCAATAGGGAAACCTCCTTTTACAATAGAACAAATGTACAAGATGATATTATTCTAAAAATAGGTCTCTTTAGTGTGTGTGTATATATATATATATATAGGAGACAAAGGGTAGAATTACATTTTAGGGTCTAGCCGACAACACTAATATAAAAATAGAAATATTATAACTCCATATCTAGGGATTTACATGCGGATTTATGCTTAACATGGGGTTTTTTCTAGGGCTTAACAAGTACCATCACTATGGGAACCTTGTATTACATTATCATCTTCCCATTGTTAGGAAAGTTGGAGAAAAAAGGAAGAGGATAAGGCTATATGAAAGGTTTTGAAAAGGATAGGGATAAAGGTAAACAAGTAGTTTATGCAAAATCATAAGGATTTTGTCAATGCAAGATCTTGACAAGAAGAAGTTAATGGAAGCAGAGTGGTTTCAAAGGTAGAATCATTGGTGAAAATGGGTGGTGAAGGTTTTGCAAGCCAAAATCGAGATCTAGGTTTTGTTCCAGTGGATTTAGGAAAAGAGGATAATTCCC
>SNQJ01S0079100.1:47323-57448 GCA_010110895.2 Picea sitchensis | reverse complement strand
CTCAGTAATCCAACAACTGTATTATTTGTGCTTCCACTGTCCACAATTACCTTGCATACCCTATCCTTGGTCTTGTAATCAGTTCTAAATAGACTGTTCCTCTGGACTGGATTCTCCGACTCTTTCTCTGGCTTCAAGAGAATTTTCCTCATCATTAAGGATCTTTCGCCTTCTGAATCTTTTGCCTCAACATTTCACCTTTGCTCTTATGAAATGTGAGCTTTGCTTCCTCCATATATTTTTCTATCAAGATATTAAAAATATTTGTGTCTGATCTTTCCACAAACAAAACACTTTATCTCACGTCCTCTGCCTTTGCCTCTTCCTCTCGCTCGTAGAAAAGTGTTCTTATTGGCATATTGTCTTCCTTGTGAGCTTCCTCCTATTTCTGGGTGATTATGAGGTTTATTTTCTTCATCCTTGGGATTCTTCACTCTGTCCTGGGTAATTTCTTTGCCACTACTCGGACTTCTACCTCTACCCCTTTGACCTTGCTTTCAGGACAATTTTTCTTCTACCTTCAGAGAAATCTAATAAACATCTTCCACATTTCTGATTGTCACCATGCTCATCTCATCCTCAATGTCATATCTTATACCATTCATGTATCTGGCGACCTTTTCATCATCACTTTTGCGATGACCTGCTCTAATGTTCAGTGGGTAAAATTCCTCAGTGTATTCCTTCACTGTCATCCCCTTCTACCTCAAATTCTGCATTCTTCAAAATAGATTAATTCGATAGTCTCTGGGTATAAACTTGGCCTTCATTTTTGCTACCATCCTATCCCAGCTTTTGATTCTTTTCTTTCCTTTGCAATGCCTGTCAGCATGTAGTTCATCCCAGCACAATGTTGCATGCCTTTTCAATCTAGTAACAACATGTTTTACTTTCCTATCTTCTTCTATATCTTCGTAATCGAAGTATTTATCCAAATCTCTAAACGAATCTAGCAGCTCCTCAACATCTAAGTTGCCTTCATATATCAGGATGTCCATTTTTGCTCTGGCCCCTATTCTTGAAACAACTTTGAATAGATGTTCTTTTGCAACATCTTCGGCTACAACTTCTTCTTCAACTCTAGCCTCATTTTCACTTTTGGCTTCACTGATATCTCCAGTATCAACATCTCATCTCTATGTTGTCTCCATAGAATATAATTGAGCACAAAGTTCTCACATTTCCCTTTCCATGGCTGGATTAGGCATTGTTCTGTCTTGACGTCTTCTGGGTGGCATTATTTTAATCTGATCTTTACTATAGAGGTTCAAAATCTGTGCTCTGATACCACCTAATGCAACACCCCTAACTCAACAGGTTCTACTTAACCTCCCGGTCTAAGGATCATTCTTAATCTCCCCTTGATTCGAAATGGCTCTTCGATTCCCAGCTGGAATATTCACACTTGTAACCACAGGTCCTTCTTAGGATCTAAGCCCGTGCAAACAAGCACTAGGCATGAACGCTTACCCACATGACCAACCAATGTGACCACAACCTTTATCTAAAAAGGTATTTCGTGAATCACGATTTTGGGGGTATTGGCGTGATACAACCCCAACACTCTACATCCATGAAACCCTGAAACCCAATGTGGGACCTCTCTCCAGGACCAGATGTAATAGTCTGGTGCCTTCTCATCGATTGACGACCACGATCATGTCGCGACTTTGCGTTTCTCTATGTCGGGACTGTTTGTGTAATGCAAGCCCAATGCTTCAACTCCCGACTCCCAAAATGACGAGATCTGAGCTCAATAAATCAATGACTCTCATTGATCTAGATCCAACAGATACTATTCCCCCTGGGCTTGTGAGAACTGAAGGGTTATCAGTCTTATCCTTTCCACTAATCTACTAGATCCAACAACTCACGAAATTTTGGTATTCCTCCCTCCGATAAATTCCACCGTTCATTTATATTTTCAATGGCTCCAAGCCAAAGGACTTGGTGTCAGTTCTTCTGGGGTCAACCTCTGTGAGGTGACTTCAACCTTCTTATTTCCTTCGATTCCTCTTTGAGCTTGGCTTCTACTTCAAACTCAATAATTCCAAGGGCTCTTTGCACACACTCCTTGTGGAAATCACGATAACCTATGGTTATCTGACGTCTTCCTCTTTTGTGCACTACTTGCAACATAAATCCTTCAACCCCTCACTTGGGCTGGAAAAGTATAAGACTTCAACCTGCCTACGCACTCCTTGCACGGATCTATGCTATACTTTCACTTTTGCTGGTATGAGAACAATGGTATCTCTCCTGATATTTTCTAAGGTAAAACTCAGAACTTGTCAACGCACACTCTGTGGACTTTCACTACACTCCTTGCAGAAATTCTCAGGATGGGAAACAATTGAAACTTATTCTCTTCCTCTCAAAGACTTCATACATTCGATGAGGAAAACATACATACACATAGCATTGAAACAAATGCATATCATAGACTGGAATTAACTATAAACATACCATTCAATAGATGTAAATGGAATTCATAAACACCATGAAATTTGGATCAAATCTGACTTATATTAATCCAAGTGCATCTGTACATGGGTTCTATAGCATCATCTATTTTCTTATACTCTCTTCTACAATCTCTTCTCTTCTAATCTCTTGCTCTACAGATCTCTAATTCTTACCATGAGAATAATGATAATGATACAATACAATACATGCGAGGGAGCTTTCTAGAGTTTTCCCTCCTACAACTCTAAGCTATCAAATCAAAATAAAAGCTACAACTACTTTACATTTAATACAATAAATTCCTCCAACAAACATATGAGAGAAACAACTCAAGATCTGTATTACAACTCAACATAAATGTGAATGCATCCATTCAAGATATTACATTAATGCCTTATCCTTTCAAATTCAAAATGCTTTCAAAATGTGTGGTGGTGCATATCCAGCTGTCCTCTGCTCTTGTGCTTGCTTTGCTAGATTGCTTACGATGCTTCTGCATCATAAATTATCCCAATCTTCAAGAGTTTTTCCAACTCCTTTCGAATAGTTTCTTCTAGTGTAGGTTTAATGTGTCTTTTTTTTTCCTATCTGGTTTTATGCCCTCCTTGATAGGAATGGCATGCTATATACGAGATGGATAAAAACCATAGAGATCCTCATAAGACCAAGAAAAAATATCTTGAAATTCACCAAGCGACTTAGTGAACTTCAATTTTTCTTCATCAAAACATTGGGCACCTATTTTAACAATCTTTGGACACTCAGGTGTTCCAATGTTCAAGGAAATGGTTTCACCTACTTTCCTTTTCGACTCCTCTTATTTATGTTTTTGTTTGTTGCCTACATCGCTCATTGAAAATGAACTTTTTAGAGGAGTCAATCCCTTAGGAATTTTGTTATCTTCCATTGATATAATTTCCTTAGGCTTATAAGTTTCATTATGAATGAAAGAATAGATGTTCTCATCACTAGGGAAGACCTTCCACGACTCTACATTGTCAGGGATATGAGGATGATAAAAATATTGAAAGGTGCAATTAGGTCTTTGTGGAAGAAGTTTCTGAGTAGGAGAGGCTGCAAAAACAACTAACCTGACAGCCATTTTGTTTAATTCCCTTTTAACATGAGTGATGTTGAAAGATACCAAGTTCAAGATAAGTTCCAAAATAGTTTGGGTCTAATGTTTCATTAACTTGTTTCTTGGAGAATATATTTTATGTACAAGGTTCACAACAAGTTCGAAATCCCCAATTACTGTAAGGTGACCACAACCTAAATTATATGCATTTTCAATTCCTAGAAGTAACACTTCAAATTCGTTGACGTTGTTAGTGCAAGAAAACTCTAACCTATAGGAAAAGTTGTGAATTTAACCCACAGGAGAGTACAAGATAATACCAACTATCTTTCCTTCATTGGAGCATGAACCATCTAAATGCATATGCCACATTACATACTATATGTCGATTTGTTCTATGGTAGTGTTTTCCTCATCTGCAAAGATGGAACACACTCCTAGGTCCTCTTCGATATAATTTACATTAGGCTGTGGAATGATTTCTATATAAGGTGGTATTATTCCCTCTCTCAGGACTATGATGTTTTTACCATTCTAAGGAACGGATAAGTGTGTCCCATCGAGTGAGAGGTATCCAACCGTCATATCTTTCCAATATCTTCCTAAGATGATCGAGTAATTAATCACTAGCATATTGATTACCTTAATATTAAGGGTTGTCCTTATTTCAGGATGCGTGACCAAAACCAAGGTCACGTCCTTGATTTCACCTATGGTCATTTGTTGTAAACTATTATAAGAGAGCATGCTTATGGAGTTTTCATTTTTACAAGACAATCCTAGCTCTTCCATAATAATCTTCAACATTACACTTGGGCCCAAACCGTTGTCAATGAGACAACAATGGGCTATTTTGTCCATAATATTTACATAAATAAAAAACAAGGGGTTTTTTACAAGGTGTCTAAAATTATGTGCACCTAATTTATTTATAGTTGAATCCTCTTCATCTACCGCTTCATAAAAGTTGGCTAAAATGGAAGATTTTCCTTCCATGAAATTTTTCAGATGCTTTTGTTGCTCAGGGATGACAACCATGTCTACGAGGGTAGCATCAACTTTAATATTAGCCAATTCATTCATATTTTTGTATTTGGAAGAGGGAAGAGGGGAAGTAGTTCCTTGACTGTCGGGAGCCTTAGAAACCTAAAAAATAGCAGCTGGTGAATATGGGCTTGGGATAGAAGAAGTGCGAGGAGGATGATATTTAACTTTCGGAGCATAGGATTTATTCCTAGTATTTATGATCATAACATCCTATGTCTCTGCAAAATCTAGAAAAGTGATAGTATTTTCATGCCTTTTACCAAAGATTTTGTCTTTGGCACACTTCTTTACGTCACACGTACTTTCCTCATGGTTTCCTCGCAAACGATACACCAACTACGAGACATGATGGGCTTAGGTTGAAAGTTATTTTAACTAAGATTCTTAAAGGGTGGTGAAGAATAAGATGAGGCCCCAGGGGTAAGTGGGGGGACATTTCAATTTTCACTCATACCTTCTCATTCGATTATTCATTTATTGTACAAGATGTAAGAGGGTTGACATGTCCATCTATTTAACTGAGTCTCCCTTAGGAAGACATGTTATTTCAAGTTGTTCTTCATACTCTAAACAAGTATGTAGAGAAGAAAGAAGGTTATCAATGGATTTTTCCTCAAGCCTATGACGATATGGGGAGGGTAGAGAATTATAATAATGCATTAAAACAACTTTGTTTTGAGGGCGAATGAGTTCAGGAATTTGGTTATATAATTTAGTGAAACACAAGTTGAAAGACTTGATGTTTTTACCGTCTTTATAAGCAATGTTATTGTACTCTCGTGACTACTCGGATGGGATTTTGGACTTCTCATAGGTAGATTTGAACCAATAGACTAACTCCTCCCAAGTGGAAATAATCTTAGGAAGAAGGTCAAAGAAATAGGTTCTTTCTTTCCTTTCAAGGAAATTGACAAATAAGTGCATACAAGTGTCGTTGTCATTGGCTCCTATGTTATCACAGGAATTATAAAATGCCACCAAGTTTTCATTCGTAGTGAACGTGTTATTCCTTGGAAACCTAGGGATATTCTCTTTGAATTTAGGAAGTGGACGAGTAGCAGGTGATAGGTTAAGAGGGGAGGAAACATGCCACATAGTAGTTTTATCATCTTCTTCAAACTGAAAAAGCCCATACTTTTGTATGTCATTGGTGGGGTTTGTAGTAGATTGGACAGGGACTTGATGACTATACAAGATACCAATAACCAACAATGTTGAAGTTTGAGATGAATAAGAACCTCCAGTGCCACCAGATCCACCACTAGATGACATCTTGTGAACGATAGGTAAGGGAGAGAAATACATACTGGTTGAATCAAACAAATTTCTCCTTAGAGTACATTTTTGGACTGACAAAGCAATGTTTCTTCTTCCTATTTCAGAAATAGGGTCGATCTCAAGTGATAAACCTCTTCTTCTCCTAGAGATGTGAGGGTTTAAGGACATGAAAAGAAGATAAAAAATGTAGGAAAAATAAAAACTATGGTTGATTCCTAGGTTGTCTTCTCCTAGCTTCCCAACGTTCTCGGACACTTATATATTGTTCAATCAATTCCCATGAGCGTTCAATATCAACCTGGGTATTAGTGGTCTTGATCTAAAAATGAAGAAGACTTGAAAAACTTGAATAAATATTGCAAGTGAAATGTTATGTGTTTAAAGCAATAGGATCAATTTGCAACACATAAATTAAGGATTTACTTATGTGAAATACACATAGACAGCAGCATAAACAATGAACATCAGCACATAAACACAACAACTTGATAAAGGAGTTCACCCCTCTCCGGGCTACATCTCCTGGTCCAGCTTCCAATGGATCATTATTATTAAATTGCTCAAAGTGATCAAAAACATGCCTTACAATGCTCAGAATGACAAACCGACTGCTCCAATGGCTTCACAGCGTCCCAAAACCCCTGTCTGGGCTCTTTTGGCACTTCAATCGGTCGAAAAATGAGAAAGATATGCTTCCTTGAAGTCTCCTTCTCCAACTTTGTTGTCTCTGGTTCTACAAATCGCACCCTTCCTTGGCAAACCTGGCTCACACGCTCATTTAAGCGTAAAAACTCAGTCCCGTATGCAACTGTGCACCAGTACAAACCGTAGGACGGTTAAGGCGCCTCCAGCCCCTAACCGCCTCGGCACTTGGGCACATGGCGCATAGAACCTTGGACTAGGCGCAAAAGTAGTTTAAACTACCATAACCGTTGGAACCGCGCGTTTTAAACAAAAACTCATGGGTTATATTCCAACCCCGCACACATACAAATATATAATTTTAAACTTTGGTTTTGTTATAACATTCATCCGTGCACATAAATATTACAACCGCACCATTCATATACGGTGGTCATATCAATAGTTATTACATATATAATATATGGTTTGCATGCGGGTAATATTAACACACGGTTATATGTGTTATGCTATGGAACCATGGGTTGGGGCTTAGCCCCGGCCCGCCCCATTTTCGTTCAAAGATTACGACCAAACTTAAATGCAATCGTTTTGACATATAAAACAAGAAACATTTGGCGGCATGATGGTTAGCGAAGGTTGGCGAGGGCTTTGTATAGTGTGAGAGGTCCGGGGGTCGAACCCCGTGTTAGGACCACACTATGTACCTTTTTGCCTATACTTTTTTCCATTATTATACTCTTGATCACCTATATTTAGACTCATACTATCACTTTAGCTGATCATTCCAAAGGTATACAACGTCCCTTCTCATTACTATACGTTTAATCTGTTTTGCATAATATTTTACATTACTTTTGGACTTAACCATTGATTAGATTGCAGATTAGCATTTGAACCCCGTTGCTGAAACACAGAACTGTCACACCAGTCCAAGGTCGATGTTGCTGAAACACAAGAGGCTATATAGTCTAAGGTCTCTGTTACTGAAACACAAGAGGCTATATAGTCCGAGGTCTCTGTTGCTGAAACACGAGAGGCTATACAGTCCGAGATCTCTATTGCTGAAACACGAGAGGCTATACAGTCCGAGGCCGCTGTTGCTGAAACACAGAACTGTCACACAGTCCAGAGTCGCAATTGCTAAAACACAGAGCTATTACATATCCCAGAGCTGCAGATGCTGAAATACAGAGGAGACCGCCAGAACCAACGATGCTAAAACACAAGCCATTACAGTCAGTGGTCAACAAGCACCAAATCCGACACAGTCAAGAGCACCATTCACGTGGCTGAAACAGCCCGTGAATTGCGATGTTGAAACAGCTCCTGTAATAGCATTTCTGTTACGTAAGAATAGGACATCTTGCTCTAGTTTAGAAAGAAGATCCGACTAAAGATAGGACTCCGATATACATTGTAATCTTTGATATTGTATCGAAGGGGGTTCCCTCTTTAAATAAGGGGGAATTCTCCATTCGAGGCATCCAAGTTTTTATGTATTGAACGCTTCAGAGAGAGAGACGTGCTCCATTTTTCTCAGACTATAATATGATGTTTTGACAGATGAATAGAAAATTGTTTTGATTATCCGTCTCTAGCTTTCCCGTTTCAGGGGAATCTTGTGAGAAGGGAGGGCCCACCTTCATCACAAGATTCACCCGTTAGTTTAGAAGTGTGATAGTATAGCTTCTGTTTATGATTTGATTTAACTTATTGCTGAAACACTATTTTTAATGGATTCCACTTTGCTGAAACACTACTGACTCTGTCTTAGTTTATTGAGTGAATTTCGTAAATCTTTCTATCAGCAATCTTGTGTGATGATTTTATAAGGGACCAGCCGGGGATTGGGTTAAGGGTTCCTGCTCAGACAGGAAGGGATCAAGACACCTTATCTTCTGTAGGTTTCATTCAATTCTGTAAGTGTTCGAGCCAGGGATTGGGTTAAGGGTTCCTGCTCAGACAGGAAGGAATCAAGACACCTTATCTTCTGTAGGTTTCATTCAATTCTGCAAGTGTGCTAGCCAGGGATTGGGTTAAGGATTCCTGCTCAGATAGGAAGGAATCAAAACACCTTATCTTTTGTAGGTTTTATTCAATCCTGCAAGCGTGCTAGCCAGGGATTGGGTTAAGGATTCCTGCTCAGATAGGAAGGAATCAAAACACCTTATCTTCTGTAGGTTTCATTCAATTTTGCAAGCGTGCTAGTCAGGGATTGGGTGAAGGGTTCCTACTCAGAAAGGAAGGGATTAGTCCATCCTGTTCTCTGTAAAATTTAATTCCACAAGAGTGCTAAAAGAACAATAGGGCTTAAGCTCCTGCTTAGAAAGGAAGGAACTAGACAGCCTTGTTTTCTGTTAGATAGAGTTAATTGTCTTCTACTTATTGTTTTCATGAAAGAGTGTCAGCACTGAAGTTTCTATTTGAGAGTAAGGGTCTTGTTCTATGATTGCAATATAGTTGTTCTTTCCCATTGCAAGTATTATTATAATGTAATCCAGGATCCTTAGATTAATCTTTAAAGATCTGCAATAGGGAAGTTGCTTTCCTGTGATTTAATTCAGAACTTCAGTTTATTCAAGCAAGTGTGATTAATTTAAGTTTCTTTACTACAACACTAAAGTTGCTTTTGGAATTGAGCATATATAGTGCGTGGTTATCTTTGAAACAAAAGACTTCCCTGGGTTGATAATTTATGTTTCACTTGGTTGTTTGAATTAATTAAGCAATTATAGTGACCAACATTTTGGCGCCGTTGTCGGAGAAGATATCTATAGATTTCAAAACCACTTATGGTTTCCTTTCTTTAGATAAAAAGATTGCATGAAAACCCCCAAAGACACTAACCCTGCAGGTGGCAAGGGAAAAGGAAAAGGAGGAAGGAAGACCTACATAGACGAAATCTTATCAAAGTCTGAATCTGCTGCTCAACGACCAAATCTTCAAAAACAAAACTCCCAGCCTTCATTTCAAGCACATTTTGGAAGAGGGAAAGAAGTTTGGAGCCCTGAGACAGTCCAGAAGCTAGTAGGAGATATTGAGGACAGAGCAAGTGCGGCAGGGGAGAAGACAGAGGAAAACATGGATGACTACAATGAGGAATTACATCACGAGGAACAGGCAGAAGGAGAGGTAAAGGATGAAAATTCTTTTTCTACATTAGGATTCCCTATAGGCGATCTCCCTAGAGGAACAACCCCCATGAAAAACATTCCACTCTCAGCATTGCCTAATTTTCATGGTTTATCTTCAGAGGATCATGATGAATTTCTGTTTGAGTTTGATATATTATGTAGGAGCTATGATTACATTTCTAATGCTCAGAAACTAAAGCTATTCCCAGCAACACTAAAAGAAAATGCACTAAGATGGTTTATGATTCTTGGAGGCCATGTAATCACAACATGGGACCAAATGAAACAGAAATTTCTGAACAAGTACCAAGACTACTGCCGAACAAGAGAGAAAAAGGAGGAGCTATTCAAAATGATGCAGAAAGAAGACGAGAATCTGGAGGACTTTGTAGAAAGGCTACAATACAATCTACAAAGATCCAGTCATCCCAATGTAAGTAAGGATATCCTCAAAACTATTTTATTAAAAGGGGTAAG
>SNQJ01S0079100.1:11310-42233 GCA_010110895.2 Picea sitchensis | reverse complement strand
AGGACATGCAACACCTTGAGTTGGGGGGGATGTTAGGACCACACTATGTACCTTTTTCCCTATACTTTTTGCCATTATTATACTCTTGATCACCTATATTTAGACTCATACTATCACTTTAGCTGATCATTCCAAAGGTATACAACGTCCCTTCTCATTACTATACGTTTAATTTGTTTTGCATAATATTTTACATTACTTTTGGACTTAACCATTGATTAGACTGCAGATTAGCATTTGAACCCCGTTGTTGAAACATAGAACTGTCACACAAGTCCAAGGTCGCTGTTGCTGAAACACAAGAGGCTATATAGTCCGAGGTCTCTATTGTTGAAACACAAGAGGCTATATAGTCCGAGGTCTTTGTTGTTGAAACATGAGAGGCTATATAGTCCGAGATATCTGTTGTTGAAACACGAGAGGCTATACAGTTCGAGGCCGCTGTTGCTGAAACACAGAGCTGTCACACAGTCCGAAGTCACAATTGCTGAAACATAGAGCTATTACATAGCCCAGAGCTGCAGATGCGGAAATACAGAGGAGACCGCCAGAACCAACGATGTTGAAACACAAGTCGTTACAGTCAGTGGTCAACAAGCACCAAAGCTGACACAGTCAAGAGTGCCATTCACGTGGCTGAAACAACCCGTGAATTGCGATGCTGAAACAGCTCCTGTAATAGCATTTCTGTTACATAAGAATAGGACATCTTGTTCTGGTTTAGAAAGAAGATCCAACTAAATATAGGACTCTGATATACATTGTAATCTTTGATATTGTATCGAAGGGGGTTCCCTCTTTAAATAAGGGGGAGTTATCCATTCGAGGCATCCAAGTTTTTATGTATTGAACGCTTCAGAGAGAGAGACGCGCTCCATTTTTCTCAGACTATAATATGATGTTTTGACAGATGAATAGAAAATTGTTTTGATTATCCATCTCTAGCTTTCCCGTTTCAGGGGAATCTTGTGAGAAGGGAGGGCCCACCTTCATCACAAGATTCACTCGTTAGTTTAGAAGTGTGATAGTATAGCTTTTGTTTATGATTTGATTTAACTTATTGTTGAAACATTGTTTTTAATGGATTTCGCTTTGCTGAAACACTACTGACTCTGTCTTAGTTTATTGAGTGAATTTCGTAAATCTTTCTATCAGCAATCTTGTGTGATGATTTTATAAGGGACCAGCCAGGGATTGGGTTAAGGGTTCTTACTCAGACAGGAAGGGATCAATACAGCTTATCTTCTGTAGGTTTCATTCAATTCTATAAGTGTGCTAGCCACGAATTGGGTTAAGGGTTCCTGCTCAGACAGGAAGGAATCAAGACACCTTATCTTCTGTAGGTTTCATTCAATTCTGCAAGCGTGCTAGCCAGGGATTGGGTTAAGGATTCCTGCTCAGACAGGAACGAATCAAAACACCTTATCTTCTGTAGGTTTCATTCAATTCTGCAAGCATGCTAGCCAGGGATTGGGTTAAGGATTCCTGCTCAGACAGGAAGGAATCAAAACACCTTATCTGCTGTAGGTTTCATTCAATTCTGCAAGCGTGCTAGTCAGGGATTGGGTGAAGGGTTCCTCCTCGGAAAGGAAGGGATCAGTCCATCCTATTCTCTGTAAAATTTAATTCCACAAGAGTGCTAAAACAACAATAGGGCTTAAGCTCCTGCTTAGAAAGGAAGGAACTAGACAGCCTTGTTTTCTGTTAGATAGAGTTAATTGTCTTCTGCTTACTGTTTTCATGAAAGAGTGTCAGCACTGAAGTCTCTGTTTGAGAGTAAGGGTCCTGTTCTCTGATTGTAAGATAGTTGTTCTTTCCCATTGCAAGTATTATTATAATGTAATCCAGGATCCTTAGATTAATCTTTAAATATCTGCAATAGGGAAGTTGTTTTCCTGTGATTTAATTCAGAACTTTAGTTTATTCAAGCAAGTGTGATTAATTTAAGTTTCTTTACTACAACACTAAAGTTGCTTTTGGAATTGAGCATATATAGTGCGTGGCTATATTTGAAACAAAAGACTTCCCTGGGTTGATAATTTATGTTTCACTTGGTTGTTTGAATTAATTAAGCAATTATAGTGACCAACACCCCACGGCCTCCATTACATTTTACACATGAACCCAATAACCAGTCAACGAGTGACACGTGGTGCCAATGAATTGGGCCACGTGTCCTCACTTCATTGACTATCCAATGACATGTGTCAGCACCATATTCGCCAACAACCGACCAATGAAAATGTGCCACGTCATCCAACTGCCATGTCATCATGATGGTACGACCCTGCCACGTCACCGTACGGACTATACGGACAGGTATAGTCAGCATCCAAAATTTTGCCTGTTTGGCTTGGCGGACAGATCACGATAACTCCTTCATACAGACTTTGTTTGTGAAAGTAAATATACCACTGGAATCAGGAAGACAAGACAGGCGCAATAGCACTGTTTTCGTCGCATTCTGAGCACTTTGAAAATTGAGCAAAATTTGATCCCCTGATCAGGTCTCTAAGATGGAATTACAAAAGGTTAAACAATGTTGGTCTAATCTTTAAGACCAGGCTGAATATTCGGATGCCTTGCAAAAGGTACAGTCACGAAAAAAAGAACAGTCAAAGGATAAAAAAACATGAACATAAATATATTCAAAGATAATTTTTATAGACCTAAATTGCTTTACACATGCATACATGGCCTTGACCCTCTTACTTGCATTTTTTCCAAAGAATTGTTGAGAAGCTCTTCTTAAAAAAAATAAAAATTAGAAGATGTACATGCCCTGCACCATTATTTACCATGTTCACAGTCTTGTTGTACCACTACAACTAGCATACATATGCATGTTGCACTATTATAGCCCGTGTATGCTTGCAAAAGTTGCAAAAAAGAAAAAGTTGCAAGGAATTCATTGAAATTCACGGGATATTGGAGGTTTCCCAACTAATCCACCTGCTATATTCCATCACCCAACTGAATAACCATCCTTTTCACATATAAAAGGAGGTGTTGGGGTCTCATTTCAAACCTAATTATAAGAACAGTGAAACTCTGGCCAATTTCACTTCCCCTCCTTGCCCAAGATATTGTTTCCTTTTGTGAGAAATTGCCTCGGCATTCCCTCATTAGCCCCTTATTCCTCCATGTAACCCATTACCTTCCATAGAAGAGATCAGAAGGTTGAGAGGAGAAATTCATACAAGCTACACTTGGAGCATGGTGAAGAGGATCCCAGACCAGGTTCATGGAACGGTGGCCGACTTAGATTGTAAAGGTATAATATTTGTGTTATGAATAAAATAATTACATTCTCTTCTCCCAAATGATGGTGTCTTGAATACTTTTATTGATTTATGCTTGACATTCTAACATCTAAACCTAACTTATATATGGAATAACATGCTTGTAGTTATTTGTTTTTCAATCTTTTGATGCAGGTCATCCCTGGGAGGAGACGTGCAGTTAGTGGAACTTCCTAGTGCGAGGCAATCATCACCAGACGTGGCATTAGAGGTACAGTTACCCGATCTCCTTTCTCTTTGCTTTATTTATATTATTTTTGGTACATTTGGGGTAGTATTGAGAATTAATTAGATTTTAGATGGTTATTCGCTCTGCCTACATTGTAAACCCTGGTGTAGTTAAAGGGGGGTTGTTTCCCTCTAGCAGAATTTGAGACCATATAGGGAATGCCTCTAGGGTTTTTATAGGATTTTGGGTTGTTTGATTGGCTTGTTTGCCTTTCACGTTTCTTTGAGTTTTCTAAGTCTGTCAAGTGATTATGGTCACCTTGATGTGCAATATCATTTGTCCCTTCCTTTCAAGACTATCTGATCTTTTATTATTCTTGGAAAGATACAGAGGTGTACGTGCCATGTCTTGAGTTAGTCCGCGTAAATACACACTCTGATTAGTAAACAACCCACGTACATATGCAGGATGATGATGCAACAACCCACGTCTCCGCTTCAAGATTTTTTTTGAAAAAGAGGGATTTTTCCTCTTTCCTGATTGAAGTTAACACTTCTCATGGTTTTCTTGGATCAATCCAGATTCTTTGTTTACAACCATAGCTTGGGTTTAGAGTTCAGTTTACTTGTCTTCTTGATTTTCTTGTGTTTACTTTTAAAAATGTTTTAAGCAAGCTATTGAATTGTAGATCTACCTTCTTGGTTTCTTGATTGATTCCCTGCAATCCATAGTGGGATAAAGATATGTTTCATTCTTGTTTTATTTTTCTTTTTACCCGTTTTACTTTCTTTGAAAAAAGAAAAAGATTTATTTCAGTTTTTCTCTTAAAGGCAATTTCAAAAAAAAAAAAAAACTTTTGAGTTTGGTAATGTAGTTAGAGTTGGTTACTTGCAAAAAAGGAAAAAGAGTTTGTTTTTTAAGTTCTTTTTTTATTTCTTGAAACATAAGTAGCTTGTAGTCAATAGAAATTATGTTTTAGTTTTTCTTTACAAGATCTTGAAAAGGTTAGTTAAAGAAAAGTTGGTTACAAAGAGTTATTTATAAAACTTGTCTTTTGGATTAGAAGTAATGTTTCTTTCAAGTTTCATATTTTTATCCTCCTTTTAATCTCTTTATAAAATCATGAATTTCACCACAATATCCCTCTGAGTAAATCAATCCTTTAAAAATAATGTTGAATCTAAAATAAACTAGACTTTTTTTGTTTGTAGGGTCAACCAACTAGTTTAGGGTTAGGGCCTTGAATTAGGTTGGAGAGGAAACTCTTCAAGGCCGTTAAAAAAAACATTGGAGTCTGAGTTAGGGAGTGTTTAAGTCCAGTGTCATAAAATTTATCTGGGACCTTCCTCTAACACAAGGGCTAAACACGAGGTTTTGTGAGGAAAGGTAGTGGAGATAACACCTCCAAAGCCAAACTGATCGTAGTTGGGAACATATATTAATGATCTGTATTGGGAGTACTACCGAATGAATTATCCTATGGAGCTTTGTGGACCTCGAATCTGTTTGATCTCCTCTATTGTATTCCAGATCGTTTTCTCTCGATACCGTCGATAGGTTTCAAACTTGTTATCCTACTCATTGTGATCCATCTAATTGTCGACTATACCCTCCTGGTGATTGACTGCGAGATGGAAACTTATTTGCCCATATTATAGGGACTTACAGGGTGACTGTGGGGGTATACCATGGTACCTAGGAAATACATTGGGTCACACTTCACAGAGTATACCCATAGGGTGTGTTGCGTCCCTTTCATCACCTAAATGAAAAAAATAAGGACACTTACAAGTCCATTTGGGTTAGTTGGATAAGATAACATTGAATGCAAGAGTTAGAAACATCAACCATAAGAAATAAACAAAGAACTAATCTAATAACAATAAAAGAAACTAAACTAGAGTGCATAAGGGAAATAGAACAAAACAATAGACAACATTCATGCCACCAATGGATAAGTTTTCTTAGTGGGAAAACACCAAAGAGAAAGCGAGACTTATGGGTCCCCTCTTCCTCCAAGGGATGGCTCTTGAACCCATAATGATTGAGATCTTCTTACAAGTAGAAAACTAGAAGGAAATGGTGAATAAATACAAATCCCATTCACTCAAGAGGTCATGTGAATGGCTAAATGAAATGGTTCTTGTATGATCTTGGTGAGAAAAAGAGGATTCTCCAAGAGAATATAGGCAGCATAACAATACAAATGAATTCCTTGAAAATATAGTGCACCCATGGCCTCTTTTTATAGAAAATATTTGAGGCATTATTCAACTAGGATTTAGTGTGAACAAGGGGCTCTTTAGGGAACCCTTAGGTCTCTAGCCAACCCCCCACTTGAATTCAGCTTGGATTTGGGTGTCAAATTAACTTGGGAGATGAACCAGAAGTGGCTGAAAGGCCGACCAAAGTCATAAATGCATCGTTATGAGGTGTGCACAGATTTTTGCATCCACAGTCCCACATTGGGTGCATATGCACTTTTCCGATGTTATTCGACTGTCGCACATGCACACGTTGCCTTTGTATCCTTAGCACATGATGATTTTTTAACCAGTTGTATAGTTTTGTGCCCTTTGGAAATGCATTTTCTGGGCCATGGATGAACTAATGGGTGTTTTGAAGATGTTGGATTCCTGTAACCATTTGCGGACGAAATTCCAGTGATAAAATATGCCCTCTGATGTGTGAGTTTAGGAGCATACGTATAGTCGAAATACATCAATGTTTCTTCTACTGAGAGTACCTTTGTAAGAAAGAGTGTTGAGGGGGATTTCAAGAGAGACCCATTGGCGGGAGAGGGGAGCCTGTAGGACCCAAACCTTTCGCAAGGTGTGGAAAAAATAAAACTTTGTACAAACGAGCTGGGCATGCCCCATGCTCGTGTCATGTAACTCAAAAATGTGTAATATAGTAACTGAAGTTGTGTGTTGGTGTAGATGACTGCAACACCCTCAGGGGTGTGTTGATAATAGCATAGGACAATTCTGATGGTGAACACAATCTAAAAAGAGGTGAGGACACCTGTAAGAAGTGTCAATGATACACAGGCATTGATAGCCTAGCAATTTTCATAGGTCTTCTAAAAATATAAAAAACAACTGCAATAGTCACAAAGTAAGACCCATCACAACATGATAAGGTGTTGAAGTCGAATTTCATGGGGGTCAACAACAGCAGAGATAAATTATGGTTCTCTTTGTGACCATCTAACAAATATCATTGGAAAGGTAATGAGGGCCAAGATACTGTCGCCCTGTTGGAAACTGTGTTGATGTCGATAGGAAGGGGGATGTGACGCCAAGAAGAAAAGGGCTTCATGAAATCCACATGGTAAGATTAAGGACTGAGGAGATACATGGATGAAGTCAAGATGTGGTGAGACTCAAGACTTCCCTTGGTTGGGGATATTTGTGAAGGATAAGTGGCAGCAACTGTGGAACTGAATCTAGCATCAGGGGGATGACTAGACTAGGGTTAAGTTGTGCCAGAGGCATGACAAAGTGGACAAATGCAGAGATTAGGTGTAAATGGACTGTGGAATGTTCAGGGTTTATGAACGATGTCAATAGGAGGAGAAGATAATGAATTCCCCAACCAAGGATGACATGGGTTGCTTCTGCCAGAAAAGGAAGGTCACCAAGGGTGATGACAAAAGGCTATGTAAAGGATAGAAACAAAGGATTTTTACAATTACCAAATAAATAAAGAATCATTTGGGGATGAGCGTACAAATACATAAATGGGTGCCCTAGTGCAATATATATTGTCCTGTGAGGGCGCAAGTTGCATGGAAAAATAGATGGAGGATGAGGTCCCCATAGGTGGGTTTTTGTATTAGGTAAAATGAATAAAGGACAATCTCTAGATGGGAAAACTGATGGTGGATGAGATGGAGGGATAATGATATTGTGGAGGTGAAGTCAAAAGGCAAATCGTGACGAGACTACATGGGAGTCCATTATGGGGAAGTTAGAAAAATGAGGAGAAGGAGCATGTGGCTAATTCTTGGGAATGCAAAGACTATGAGGACTCCCAACCCTAGGGGGTGAAAGGAGAATGAGTGTCAAAGTGTCAAGGGGGATGATGAATGGGACAACTCATGTGGGGAAGAGTGTTATCAGGTGACAGTATTGAAATGCAATGGAGGTGTGAGTACCATAGAGTCGGATGGGGGGACCTTAGAGGTACATATCAGAGGGTGTGACTGGGAGATGCAATTGATATTCAGAGGGAATAATTACATTCTAATACAAATTTTATACTCGAAAGGGTCATGCTAATTTGTGGTGACCAAGTACCCACACACATGAAAACCAAATACCTGATGTGAACAATATATGAAGATAAAGAACATATAATGGTTATTGGATAAGTTTGAACATAAGCATGCTAACCTTAGCAGGATGTGAGAAAAATGTTCCCCAGGTGCCGAGGATGGATGGTGGCTCAGGGAATGTGACTGTGTAGATGGAGGGATCTTGGTCCTGTGGCTGGTGACAGATCAGAAAATGGATGCTCGGAGCTCCTGAAATGGAGTATGGAAGTTTGTAAAAAGGGACTATATATAGTTGTAGGGTCCACATCGCCAGCTCATTTGTACCTACTGTGAGACTGATTGGATGAGATATTTGAGGATATATTTGGAGATTCTGGGAGATCCAGCCAACCAATTTAGGATCAGTGAGTTTCAGGTTAGTGGTTGTATCCTCTTGCACAGTAGCTATGGGTTCATTTTGGGTAGGGCTTGTACGGATGGTCGTACAAGGGGGGTTTGTGAGGGTGGGACCCTCAGTGCATGGTTGATCGAGTGTTTCACACACACAAGTGCACAGATGTAATTTGGAGAGCTGCGTAGAGGGGCGCTCAAATGGGGAGAACAGGCATGCATGGGATGTGCACCTGTGCAAAGCACAATAGTGCATCTATGTGTGGCTGACAGGCGTGCTAGGGTGCGCATCTGTTGATATGACAAGGGTGCATGGGTGAATTATTGTATTGCCAACAGTTTCACATGAGTGTGTAACTGTGGGGTGAGTAGGCGCACATATGTACATGCATATGGGGAAAACATCCGCGCCTCTAAGGAAAAATTGAAGGATGTAAAAACTAATATTTTTGGAGATTTTGTGTTTTTATGAGTTCTGATGGATGATCAAATCTTGTATGTGTGGATGAAGGCGACTAGTCAACGATGTTGATTCATTGGAGGGAGAGGGACTGGGCGCACCTGAGAGAGGTAGTGAGAGATGAGGAGTTAGATGTACGTTGTGCTTTGGTATCTTGTGGGTTGCTGAAGTTTTTTGAGTGCTCACTTGTGAGGGCACAAGAGTATCTCTTGTAGTTCCTGATTTCGATGTGGAGTTAAAAGTTGCAGCATTTCATTGTTTGTGGTGAGAAATTGGCATTCTCTACTATAAAGGATGTCTACTTTTTGACTTGGCTCCCTTTTCGGGGGACCCTACTACCTGGCGAGCTCGTAGTACCTGAGGATGGGTAGTTGGTTGTCCTAGCCTGGACCTATTGCTCAGGAGAGGACTACATGTCTGGCTCTGTGGTGAGGATTGGGGCGATGGACACCTTGGTGCATTGATGTGTTGCATCGATGATTGTGAGAGTGTATGGATATCTCACGACTCAGCAGATTTGTGGGGGTCAGCTGAGGATTATGCAAAGGACATTGGGGGGTGATCATTTTTCTTAGAACTTGATGTTGCATGCCAAGATGGTGGGGAAGCTTAATAGGTGTCAAACTCCTAACTCAGGGGAGTTTTCCTTTGGGTCCATCTTACTGGCATGGTTTTTGGAGAGGGTGCCCATGTTATGCGCGAGAGTTTTATTAGACGCGTCGGGTATGCGAGAGCCGCGACTGAGGCGGTGGGAAAAGATTTTGGTTCGCCATGGTGGCGAGGAAGGTGGCCATTATTTTACAATCGAGGCTTTAGGGGTATGGCGTCAGATCCCATAGATCATACTCCAGTTTCCATACAGTGGGGTGTACTTCCAGGATGATCCAGATATGGTGTTATCCCCGGGATAGGTGTTCGACCGGAGAGGTATGTGGTTTTATATGGTTGTTTTATTTGTAGATAGTATAGAATGTGTTATTTGTATAGATGGATGCTAACACTTTCATTTGTTTATTTTTTGTGAAGATGTTGGACCTCACGGATGCGAGGTTGAGATGGTCAGAGCACCAGCACAGTAGGGGCTAGTGAGACCAGCGCGGGGATAAGCACGGGTTGGGGAGAGACGATGGCGGGATGAGGATGGTGTGGGGTCATATTGTGATGAGAGAGAAGTCAGGAGGCACCGTTTTGAGGACCCTGGTGCAGGGCCTTCTCATGCTCCTCCGACGGGGGCCGGGGGAGAGTTTGAGGATATTCGTCGTCGCTTGGAGGTGGTACTATAGGGAGTTCATGAGGGCATGTGGTCATGTATTCAGTACGAGGGAGTCCTCAAGCAGTGTGTGGGCCTTCCAGTGGAATGGCGGACCATGGTCCACAGAGAAGTTGTAGTGAGTGAGGTAATGCTTGGGTGACTTCCCCCAAGACCTGAGGGACCCCTAGTTGGTGGAGTACCTCCTCTCAAGAGAGGAATAGGTGGTGGAGCTTTAGTGGTGCCATGAGTGCCCCTATATGGTTATTTTTGTATAGGAGTGTGAGCCCATTTTGTATATGGTGTTGGGACACCGATTTTGTATTTATAGGGGTGAGGTGGTTCACCTACCTATGGATGTTGTATATGTACTATTTTTTGTAAACATTGATGGCACATTTGACCAATATATATATATATATGGATATACATTTTGGGATCTTTGTCATGTTCACATGTGTTGATGTTTTTTGTGTATGATGTCTAATTTATATGATGTGACAGAATTGTGATGAGTTATGTATGTGTAATTGTACCTTGCTGGGATAAATGCCAATCTAATACTAGGCTAGCCACATTATCTTCCATTTGATTAAATTGTCTTGGAATATGTGTGAATGTGATTGAATCAAAATATCGAGATAAAAGTCTAACCTACAGGTATTTGCAGAAGAGGCATGGATCGCGTACACAGTACATATTGTTGAGTTGGAGGAAGATGGGTTGGGAATCTAGTAAGACGCGTAGGTAATGAATATGGAAGCTACTGGCCTCGACAAGGAGGCTAATGACATCTATGTATTTGGCTTGGTTATTGGTAGTTGAGCCCAGGCATATGTCGCTCAAGTGGAGTAGTTCATGCAAGGGGGTATAGAGGGACCAAGTCGCTGAGCCAAGATTCTGTGTCTAATGGCTAGCTCCGTCGACATAACCAATGTGGAAGTTCGATGGAGGAGGCATCTATCAATAACACAAATGATATATTTAGATGTAAAATATAGAGGAAAAAAGAAGACTAAAAACTCTACAAAAAGAAAAATCCTAGTGTAGCATAGTTATGCTCAGGCATAAAATTTCTTTAATTACAACTCGTTGACGGGTTCCTTGAGGGGGTGGCCTTCAGGAAAGGCCAGGATGTATGGCCCTTTGATGAGGCAGTGTTGGATGATGTATGGTCCACTCCATAATGACTTGAACTTTCCATGGCCGAAGGTATCGTGGGCGATATTGTAAGCAAGGACAAGGTCACCTTTGTTGAACAATCGAAGTTTGACATGGCACTCAAAGGTGGAATTCAACCATTTTTTCGCTTCCTCATTGTTTTCTAATGAAGACTGGCGATATTCATCCAGTGACTCTAAGTTCAACAAATGCTTCTCCATCGAAGAAGTTTCGGGTAATAGCTTAATAGCGGTGTGTAATGTGGGGATTTCTCATTTGATGGGGAGAGTGGCCTCGATCCCATTGACAAGATGGAATGGTGTGAAACCAATGGTGGTTTTAACTACCATGTGATAATCCCAGAGTGTGGAAAACAACATATGGTGCCAATTGGTCTTATGTTTGTTAACCGTGCGCTACAACATGGTTTTGAGGACCTTGTTGACCACCTCTACTTGTCCATTGGACTGAGGGTAGTATGGGGAGGTGAACTCATGGGAGAAGTATAATCTATAGGAGAGTTCAACGAAAATCACATTCTCAAAGTGTTTCCCATGATCAAAGACTAGTTGTAGGGGAACTTCAAAGCAGGAGATGACGTTGTTGATGAAAAAACGCGTGGCAGTGTCAGTGGTGTTGTTGAAGTGGGCATGGATTCAACCCATTTGGTGAAATAATCAATTGCCACGATGATGTATTTGTGTCCATTACTATATGGATGGTTTCAATTCATGAAGTCTATGCCCTATTTTCAAAAGGGGCCGATAGTAATGACTGGGTGGAGAAGAGCAGGTGGTTCTCTTGCTGTGTTGGCATAGAGCTGACATTTGTCACATCGCTTCACAACGTGGATGCAGTCATGAAACAATGTGGGACAAAAATAGCCTGCTCGAATGATTTTCTAGGTGGTGGACATCCCTAAGAGGTGGTCACCGCATGCGCCATTGTGACAATCATTCAATACTCTATCGGCTTAGTCAATGGTCAAACATCGAAGAAGTATGGTGTTGACCCCTCGTCGATATAAGATATCGTTGATAAGGAGGTAGCGAGGGGCTTGGTGGCGAATATGTCCATGATCATCCTGTGAGAGGTGGTTGTCGAACTTCTGTGTTCAGAGGTAGACGAGGAGATTGTCGTACCAAGGATCATCTGAGGGGACGTAAAAGAGATGTTCGTCGAGGAAGTCGGTATTGACGGGAGTACTGGTAGTATCGGAAGGAAATGTCGTAATGAGTTCGGCAAGTATGAGGGCTTTCTTTCTCTTAGGTGTTGAAAATTTGAGGTCGTACTCCTAAAGGATGACGATCCATCGGGAAAATTTTCCATTAACTTGCCAGCGATTGAGAAAGTATTGCATTGGGTTGGAATCTGATACGACCTTGGTAGTTCGAAGCAAGATGTAATGGCGCAATTTTTGGACTACGAGGACAACTACAAGGGCGAGTTTTTCTTCATGATTGTATTTCAAGGGTGGCCCTGAAAGGTTTTTACTAACATAATAGATAACATGCTCCTAGTCATCATCTCCTAATTGGACAAGAGATCCTACTACGGAGACGGCTGAGGCTGATAAGTAGAGGATATAGTCACAGTCATAGTTGGGTGGACTAATCAATGGGGCATTGGAGAAGGCTTCTTTGAGATCATCAAAGGTGGTTTGAGAATGTTCATCCCATTGGAATGGGATATCATGACATAAGAGGTGAAGGAAACCATGTGCCTGAGTAGCGTAGTCGGTGACAAAGCGGCATAAAAAGATATCTTTGCCTTGTAGGCTCTATAGTTGGCGCAAATTCCGTGGTGGAGGAATTTCCGTGATGGCTTGGACCTTGAGGGGGTCTACTATGATGCAATGTTGGGAGAAAATGAACCCAAGGAGGCATCCTGTGGTGACGCAAAATACATACTTGAGGGGATTCAAGCGGATATTGTACTAACGAAACCTGTGAAAGACAATGCGTAAGTCATAGAGGTGTTGAGTGTGTTTCTTAGATCGAGTGGTGAGATCGTCCAAGTAGGAGAGAATGATTTGAGCTAGATCATGAAAAATGTATGTCATGGTGTGTTGAAAAGTGGCTCCAGCATTCTTGAGGCCAAAAGGCATGACACGATATGAAAAAGTACCCCTAGGGGTAGTGAATGCAGTTTTGTATTGATCGACTGGGTGGATCTGAATTTGGTTGTAGCCAGAGAAACCGTCCATGAAGAACAAAGCTTCGTGGCCAGCACAATCATCTATAATTTCGTCGATAAAGGGCATTGGAAAATTGTCTTTGGGACAAGAGTGATTGAGATCACAAAAGTTTGTATAGACACGGATAGTGCCCTATATTTTGTTAACGGGGACGGGGTTGGAGACCCATGACATATATGCGATGGGGTATATGAACCCTGCAATGCGTAATTTGTCAATATTGGCTTTGATGGCTACTGCTTTGGATGGGTGTAATGGATGTTGCTTCTATCGTACAGGTGTGATATCAGGACATGTGTTTATACGATGTTTGACAATAGAGGAATCAAGGTCGGGAATCTCTATGTATGACTAGGAAAAAATGTCCTAGTATTCCTAGAAGAGAGATTTGAAAGAGATGAGTTCTTCAAGAGAGCATGCAACACCGATGGTGATTCTTCTATGATGCTAGGTTTGATGGAAATATCAATTTTGATGGTGGGGGAAATGTTGGCCATATTGCCTCCTTCAAAAGAATTGGGGGAAGGGATAGGGTTATTGAACCAATTTATATGCCCCGAGGGGAGAAAATCTTTTTTTTTTATTGCGTATATGGGGACTTGTTTGGGAGTCGCATAGGCTTCTTGTGAAATAAAGAGTTCTCTGTGATGGAGTGGATCCCATGGGAAATCAGGGGTAGTTAATTCCTCGAGGATGTCTTCGTCACAGTGGAACTGTCAATAATATAGTGGATCCAGGAGAATAACCTTGGTGACTGTCATCGTGTGGTTATCTTCTCATGAAGAGGTAGGGGAATGACACAAAGGGGTTGCATGAGTTTGCTTGACATAAACCAAATATCGAGATACTATGGGTTGAAAATGGTAGTTGGGAGTAAAATTTATGTGGGTAAGTGAACTAGAGAATTAGGGGGATTTGGGGGAAAATCCTCATAAAAACTATCCAGGAACCATGGGGGAGTTGGGAGTGCCTCAGGTTCAGGGGAGAAGATATGAACAATATCGAGTGATGGATTCGAGGTAATGACTGGTTCTGATGGTAGTGGGGGTGGGGTAGGATTTTGAATAAGGGCCATTTGGCAATTCCTGTATTCAATAATCGTGGGACACTGGTAGGTGAAATGGTCTAGTGATTCACAGAGAGAGAAAGGAAACCGCATTTGTTCATTGATGGAGGTCATGACATAGTGGATTTCAGTGACATATGTGTCAGATGATGTAGATAAGAAGGGTTCTTGTTGAAAATTCTGGTGTATGGTTGCTAGTGTCTACCGAAAGTGAGGCAGCATAGCGAAATGGTGGGTGTAGTGGTTGTATTATGAACAAATGGCACATGTGAATTTGTTCTACATGCCTTTGTCTCTTGTAGAGGATGTAATGGTAGTATTAGGTGAACTAGATGAAGCGATGGGTGGTGTTGTTGCTTGAGGGGGTTAGATTAAATGGCGCAACTCGAGGGGAGATGGGCATTTATTGGTGGGGTGTCCATCTTTCTCACATAGTGCACAAGGAGGTTGAACTCATGGTGGAAGTGGAACAACGAGCTCTTTCTCTTCTGTTTTCCCCCAGCTGTAGCAGTGGTGCTAGTGAGTGGGTTTTTGGGTGGTGTGGTGGGAGTAAGTATGGGAATATGCATTGGGATTCCTTCTCTTTGGGGAGGAAGGGATGGTTGAGGGACCATCTCAGGTGGATGAAGATACCATACTAGAATTTATAGTATGACATTGGGAAGGATGAGCGTTGCAGCTACCTGGAAATCTTGTACACCTGGTGGGGGGTAAGAGAAGGGGATTTGAGTGATGGCCTGGGGGAATGTCTCCCAAACCAGAATGTGGCCCTGGGGGAGGGTGTATTCAGGAACAAGGGCAGATGGAGGGTTTGCAAGGGATTCCTGAGGAAGGAGCTCTGTGACTAGTGGGATGTCAGTTAGTAATGAAGCCTCTGTGGGGGGAAGGGTATCTCTAGTTTTTGTTCCATTGGATGAGATGGCACATACTTGTGCTAAGGGATGTATGAGTGGAGGTGCTCCATGGTATGCCCCTAGAAAGGATCCGTCTTTGGAAATTCTGGGGGCCATATCGATGAGTGGGTAGGTATCAGGATTAGTATGGAAAAAAGGTAGGATATTATCGATGTTGGAGGAAGGGTTGGGCTCGTAATGTGACACTTGGTCGATAGTGATGATCTTCCCATTATGGGGGAACATCATTGTAAAAAACATAGAAGAGGCCAAAGCCTTCATCGCATACATGTAGCTACGCCCAAACAAGATGTTGTAATTGAGCGGAGCGTCGATAACTTCAATGTCAATGAGGATAGTTTTTCCCCTGAGTTCAATGGGGACATTTTGAAAGATCCCTTTAGGAGAGGATGGTCATCCATCATAAGATCTCAAAGTGATGGTTGATGGGATGATCTCGGGGGAACCTATTTTCTTCCATACCATTTTGGACATGATGCATGTAGATGCACCTTCATCAATGATGCAACGGTGAACTATGATGTTCAGTATTTTAACTGGTATTTGGAAAGAGACCAGAGAGGGGAGACGAGGTTCCCCACTATCAAGATCAAAGGTGATGAGGTGAGTATAAGTAGGGTCGACTGCCCCTAGGGTGGAAAGTAACGACTTCCATTGGGTAGGACAAGCTTGAAGGACTTATAAAACTGACATGGCGGTAGGAGATTGTGCCAAGTCATCGACCAGACTGTAATTGTGTGCCACCCTAGCCTGAGGGTTGTTGACATTCCATTGTAGTGGGATGTGAGGAATACAAAGGGGTGGTTCAGTATTAGAGTGATGAATCATCAAAGGTGGTCCAGTTGTGACTGGGGATGCTTCTGAGGTAGTGGGAGAAGACTCAAGGGGTGTGTTGTATTGACGTCTGCAAGTTTGTAGGAGGACTTCTTCCTCACTAGTGAGGAGGATAGTGTGATTTGTAGGAGTTCTTGGGTTTGCATACTGTCCCATCTATGGTGGGGCCAGATGCATATCTTGTTGGGTGTTCATTACCCCTTGGTGTGGTATGCGGTTTTGTAACATAGTTGGGGAGGGTTGTTGCACATATGTTTGTGGGGCTTGTTGGGGAGCAGGCGGTACTAGGGAACGTGGTCCATTCCTAGATTCTTTCATCCATTTAAAGTCAAAAATTTGAGGGAAATGGTGGGTATAACGGCCATACTCACCGCAAAGGGCACAAGGGAAGTTTGTGCAAAGAGTGTTATTATTCTTCCCTTGGCGTTTGTTGTTATTTCCCCCTTGGGGGTTCTGGTTCCCCTGATTCTGGTTTTCCCCAACCAGTTGAATCTGTTGGGGGTGGTTTTGGTTAGCTCCTGGTCCTGGGCTATTATTGTTTCAGTTTTTTCCTTTCTTTTTGGCATTATTCAACTGATGGGTTGGATTTTCCGTATTCAGTTGTTCAAAATTTTGATATTTATGAACAGGAGAGGGCTAAACAAAATTAACCCCAACATGTGGGTGTCTTGGTGGTGGAGCCATGGGTTGTGGAGGGCCAGGAAATGGAAAGTACAGATTATTTTTGGGTAATGATCCATAAGATACATAGGCAAGCATGGCTCTTTCACTAGTGCTTAGGGTGTAAGTAGATGTAGAGGGGGTACCAGAACTTGGTTGGGTTGGTGGGCGTACTAGGGGTGCCAAGGGGGGTCCACTTATAGATGGAGGGAGGGAAACACGATATGGTTGTTGATAAGGGGGAGGAGGATAATAAGGGGGTCCTCCATATACCAGTGCATATTGAGGTGTTCCATACATAGGTGTTTTTTGGAGGTGTGGATTATGGTGTGTAGTGGTACCAATTAATCCATCCATAGAGTGAGACATTCTAGGTTTGTCCTGACCGAATGGAATGGGTATCGGGGCATCAGGTAGTACCGTATATAAGTATCCCGACTATGAATAAATGAGATTGAACTATTGAGCCTTCTTGATAGCTTATTCTTCAGACTGGGGGAAGGTGGCCACCACATCCTTGGCAAGAAGGGAAACAAGTGATTTGAGAAACCAATTAAGGCATTGTTGCTTGGTGGCTTTTGCTTTACATAAACTATGTCTTCGACGCCATTAGTGAATATGGTTAGTGATGTGTGTAGCAGAGGTTTGTTTAAACTATGAGAGTAGTTCGAGACCATTGTCATGACGGAATCGTAGTTGAAAGAAGGTAAAAAATTCTTTGGCCAAAGACTCAAAGGTCACATGGGACCCAGATTTTTCTTCTACATACCACTTGTTGATGGGCCAGTGAGTGTGAGTTGAAATAATCTCAAGTAGATAGAGTCGTCCATGATGTTCTTTAAAGAACACCATAAGTGGAAGGTCATAATATGGTTGGTCGGGTCATCTCTTTCTTTTCCTTCAAACTTGGGAATGTCTGAAGGGAGTTTGGTAGGCATTGTGGGCCATGTGGAGTCATCCAATATAGGATCATTGGTGAGCTTAGTCGGATCCGGTATGTCGAGGGAAGCCAAGTATGGCATTTGGGGTTGTGGTGTGGGATTAATTCCCATCATGGTGGGAATTTTTTGTGTGCTTAGCCCCTGAACAGTGTTCGTTCCAGCCATGGTGTGAGTGTGGTGTGTCCCTAACCCATGAAAGGGGATAGGTAGGGTTGTACTTCCTCCTGGGGAATAAGTGTACCCCGCCAATTCCTTGTAAAGGAAATTGGGTGGACGGTTGACCTTGGGGAGTGGACCCAAGTAAAGTGGAACTGAGAAAATCGGATCCCATGACAATAGCACTCACAGGAGTGTGAGAAGGTGGAGCCTATGAGTTGGAAAGAATAGGAACTCCCCTTAGAATGGGAGGGAGATTTAGAAAGCGTCTGGAATGACAGGGATTCTGTGGGTCCCCTATGATGTCTGACTAGCAAAGTGGATGTGTGCAAATGGTGATGAGAGAAATAAATGAACAAGAGTCTTTGTCTATGACTTTTGGACCTTCACAATATATCTCACAATTGTATGTAATCACAAGAGAATCATACATAAATCAATTGATAAAGAAGAATACATGTGGACAGGTAGTTTTTTTCCGCATGGGAGAGCAAAGAAAACAAATTCTCTTGTCCAAAAAGACGTAATGTCCTTCCTCTCAAACAGCATTGGACCATCCAATATCACTCAATAGTGGGGTCTGAAGCCACCGGAAGAGAAACTATGAAGGAAGAAGTAATCAGTTATAATGAGGGGTAGAGGGTGCATATCCCGAAAGAGCTGGCGATATTTCCCAATAGACACACAAAATACGATCAAGTTACAATTGTAGCCCACAATTTCAACCTGGGTAGATGTCCTAAAATTGGGTCACTAGGTACCTCAGTCAAAGTGCAACATTTAGATTTTCAGACTAAGAAATGGGTCACGGGCTGGATCCTGTCCAAGAGGTGGGTGCCTCAAAGGGGGACACAAAAAATAACCAGACCTTGGCCTTCAACCCTTCACAGGTATCTCCCTGCCTTATGGTGTAGGAACACTTGACTTGGAGGATTTAAAGTTCCCTATTTGACAACTTATATTGTTTGAAGATGTGAGAACCAGATAACAGGGAGTTATTCGGATGCCTATCCCCGAGATCCTACCTAGACTAAAAATTTCTTTTGGCACCTCATGTGGAGGAAAACGTAGTGAGTTTTTAGAAAAAATTTAGATGTGGTTGTTTTGAGAGATTAGGGGTGTGAACCAATATCGTTGAGATTAAGTGGGAGTGGATAGTTTCATCAAGAAAAGGGTGGGGTGTTTCAGAATCCCTTTGGAGGAAACTTACTTCAACCTCGATGTTTCGAGATGGAAACTATGTGACTGAGTAGTGACTTTGTGTGTGAACAAGTGAAAGTGTGCCAAATTTTTAATAATTTAGGTGTCACCTTGCTGCATGTGAACTTTGTGTGGTCCTTACAAGTCTTGATTACCTAATTTACTAAATACCATTGGTACAACCTTGCG
The DNA here is from genome assembly GCA_010110895.2 of Picea sitchensis. Lineage (NCBI taxonomy): Eukaryota > Viridiplantae > Streptophyta > Pinopsida > Pinales > Pinaceae > Picea > Picea sitchensis. The sequence goes on along the minus strand of SNQJ01S0079100.1, from coordinate 23,066 downwards.
GAATTTTAAAGTCCCTAGAGAACTAGCATGTGGACATATGGGTCCTTACCAATCCTTTAACTCCCTAGTTTGATTTAATCTAATAAAGCTTCAAAAATATCCTAGATTGTGGACATGTGGGAATGTATGGGCCCGTTACAAAACCTTTAAAATTCCCTAGTGATTTGATATAAGAAAGTAAATTCAAAACTATCCTACCTTTGTATCATGTGGGCATGTATGGGCCCTTACAAATTTAGTATGTGTTTGAAAAAATAAACTAAGAGGAGTCCCGAGGGGGATGTTGTCCTCTCCTAAATATTTTGTCTTTAAGGGAGATGAAATTTTCCCTCAATCGTTTTTCTGATTCTCAAGATCGCTTTGTAGCGCAAGAGAAGAGCATACTCCAATATTGGCGTTCAATTTATAGTCCCAATGTAAGTAGTTATATTTGTGATGTATAATGATTCCAACTTATCTTCAATCAAGGAAAGCCATCCATGTGGTTCTTGTATGCTCTTGGTGAGAAAAAAGGATTCTCCAAGAGAATATAGGAAGCATAACAATACAAATGAATTCCTTGAAAATATAGTGCACCCTTGGCCTCGTTTTATAGAAAATCTTTGAGGCATTATTCATCTAGCCTTTAGTGTGAACAAGGGACTCTTTAGGGCACCCTTAGGTATTTGACCACCCCCCACTCGGATTCAGCTCAAATTTGGGTGTCAAATCGACTTGGGAGATGAACCAGAAGTGGGTGGAAGGCCAACCAAAATCATCAATGCATCGTTTTGAGGTGTGCACGGATTTTTGCGTCCATAGTTGCACATCGGGAGCATATGCACTTTTTCGGCATTATTCGACTATCACGCATGTGTGCCCTACCTTTGTATCCTTAGCACATGCTGATTTTTTAACCAGTTGTATGGTTTTGTGCCCTTTGGAAATGCATTTTTTGGGCCATGGATGAACTAATGGGTGTTTTGAAGATGTTGGATTCCTGTAACCATTTGAGGATGAAATTCCAGTGATAACAGGGTGCTTCTGTGTTCGAGTTTCACATGCACCAGTTAGTTTCTCTAGTGTTGACTAGTGTAACTATCCTTCCTACCCGATAGTTGACAACTTGATTTGTCTTATAGGAATTGTTTAGTGTGTTATTGGTGTCTAAACACTATTTAAGCCTTACTTTGTTGATTGATCTCTTCACAAATTGGAAGATCAAGAGTTGTGTTAGTTGTGAAGGCTTCAGGGCATGCCATCGGTTGCATTGGAGCCACCTACACCAACATTACAATGAAGACTTGAAAAACAAGGGTCGTTCGAAGTGATCGAGCCGCAAGAAACTGTGCCCGAGCCTACTCTGTGAGGAGACTATTCGACCTCAAAGGAACCTATTGTTTCTTACCTTGGGGAAGAATCTCTCGGGCCCAAAAACCCTCTAATTATTGACTTGTTGATGTTGATATTAGTACAAGTTGTCCCTCCTAAGGTGACACCCTCCGAGCACCAGTTAGTTTTACAAGCGGAAATGGAAGAAAATGTTTCTACTTCATCTGGGATTCCTCATACTCCCATTTCTCTACTACCATAAGGGGCATCTTGCCTCCTCTCCTACATTCACCAGTCTAGACCATAGTGGTCTCGACCCCCTCTACTTCAGGCAGTCTTTTGATACCATCATCGATGATGACCACTATTTATTTTACTCAGAGTACGAGAGGCACTCCATTCTCATATGGGATGCCCAAATTTGATTCAAAATCATTTCTTACCTACTCCACCTTATAGAACATGGCTCTAAGAGAAGGGAAATCAAACAATCCCATGCAAGGGTCCATTGGGGGTGCCTCAATCCCCTTCAATTCTATGCCTTATGGTGGAGGTCATATACCTCCTCCGTCCCCCTCCCTCAATAGTTATTTCCAGCAACCTATTAGGCCAAATGATAGTTACAGCTTATTTGGATCAGGTGGTTTAGGACCTTTGTCTTACACAACATCGGTGGGATCTATGTCATTTTGTTTGTTTGGCGCATTTGGGAACAACACTTTTTATTCGAATGTCATGTTGGTTGGGGGAAACCCCCATTTTGGGAAACAAAACCCCGTGCAGGGTACTATTCCTTCACAGGGAGTGACGACAAGAGTTTTCTCCTCTCATAGGATCTGGAATATTTGGCAGGGATTAGTTCCCTTGCAATGGATGTTGGTCGGGGGAAACCCCTTCCATGGTTAATGGAAACCCTGGAAGGGTTCAGTACCTATGCCCATCGGATCGACTGGGGGCATCCCCTTCCAAAATCCTTGGAACAAAAAGTAGGGATAAATCCTCACGCAAGCTATGTCATCCAATTATGGGAGTCAATCAATGATATCCCAACAGACACGGTTTTTGTATGTTGGTCATGGCACGGTTTCTACCAGAACTCTAGCCAACAGTCCTACTTTTCCTGGCAACCTAGTGCCAGTCAAACTCCAGAACCCTCCTTTCATGTACATAGTACTCAAACTAAACTATCATTTCTGGCAACGCTACATCTTCCAGACTTGTTGATATTACTTGACAACCCAATTTTTCATGATCCGCATTGGCCACCCATGCCGACTAAGTTTCCCTCAAATATTCCAAAATTTGAAGGCAATCCAAGCGAAGATCCATGTGATCACATGACAACCTTTCACTTATGGTGCTCGTCAAAATTACTATGAGACGACTTCATCCAGTTGCTCATTTTTCAACGTATTCTTATTGGGGGTGCCACAAAATGGTATATTGAGCTTGACCGCTCAAGGTATTTTTACCTTAATGACTTGGATATTGTCTTCTTGAACCATTTCCAATTACCTGTGAGATGTGATGCCGACACCAAATTGTTGGTCGACTTTGAGAAAACCAAGGTTGTTGGGCAAAGCCTCATTTTGGGAAAAGGAACAGGGTGGAGGAAAGACAGTTGGCAGGGAGGCATGTGAGGTGCGCATGCAAGAAGATGGTAAATAAAGAGAACTAGCAGGAAAAGCAGTGGACGAAAGGAAAACGCACATGCAGAGGAGGAAAGCACACAAGGCCAACACCCAAGAATACCTAACTAGGTTAGGGTTTTTCTAAGAGAATGTAACAACTGATGAGCCAAAAACACATATAAATAGATACCTAGGATATCTACGGAGGGTTTTGATTTATGGAGTGTTACTCATGTGAGAAGAGGTAACTAGTCTGTAAAACTACTGTAATCTGATCAAATCTGGTAAGTTATTGAGTTGTGGAGGGTCAAAAGGGTATATCTTGAGGGTTAGACCACAGGCTAAGGAGCCTGGTGTGATCTAGTCCTCCTCATGATATATCTCGACCCGATTGAGGATGAGTTGTAAACTGCATGACGCTGTAGGTTTGGAACTACCATAATAAAAGATCTTGAGAGCCATATATTTGTGGACATATCCTAGGAGGGGGTGAACCATGGTAAAACCTGTGTTATGTGATTGAATGTTTGTATCTCTTTTACTATCTATGAGTAGATGTTAGAATTATGTGTGAATGAATTAATGGATATAGTTACATTACATGCATGAATGATAACAACAGTATATTTCTTTAATAATTAGATAGAATTCACAGCATGCACTTCACAGATCCCCATTCAGTCTTAGAGTGAAAGCATTTGAGCATTGCATTCACCCATTAAGACTATCTCGGGTGAGATTGTGCAGTGCACTCTGTGGGTTGCACTGCCTTCTAGGCTACCATGAAGACCAATAGTTTTAGAGGCTTTGTTGGATCCCTAGTAGACGTGAACCTTGGTCAAATCATGTAAAGGAATAACTAAGATAAGCAACCAAAAAATGGTTATGTTGTCGATTGGAACAACATAGGGTTGAGTGGATGAGATATGTTGAATATATGTTAAAAGAATGTTTGATCTATTGAAAAAATGTTAAAAGAATGTAATATATGGGATCAAAGTGTCAAAAAGAATGAAAATATAGGAGGGAATGTTTATACCCTAGAGAAGGAAATAGAGAGATGGTTGAAAATAAAGGAGCTAGACTTTGTGCAAGAAGACAATAGAAATCCTAGAGTAACACCGCACAAATATCTTGATAAATATGTGTTTAATAACCCTAAGCACTAGACATGCATCCCTGGCATCAGGCCATTTTACTTGTTATCTTTGCCAAGCCATCATTGAAAAAATCTTCTAAAAACCATTGTTTTGAAGGTGTATGCACCCTACACCACTACTGTCCACTTACACACACTTGTTGCACCACTACAGCCTGTGTACGCTCACAAAAAATCATGAAAAAAGAAAATTAAAAAGGGATACGGGTTTTGGGGTCATTACTTAATCATTTGACTTCCCATAGCCAGTCACCCCAACTATTACTATCTCTTTTGGCCTATAAAATAAGGTGTTGGGGCCCCATTCTATTAGCACTAGGAATCACCTTTAGATTGCATGGAAGGCAAGCCCAGTACCCATCAGGTTATATATGAATGTAAGAGTGTTTTAAAGGGTCAAATGTAAAGAGACTCAAAATAATAATGTTCCAACTCAGAAAACAGGGCTAGCATGCACCAACAATCAAGGTCTTGGCTAGATTCAATCAGTAATTTGGGAGTAAGTATGAATTGAGGGAAGACTTGAATAAGAAGAATGTAGGGGCTACTACAAACATCAGGTCTACAAAATCCTAAGGAAATTTTTTTATTAACACAAGATCTTCTTGAACTCAGAAACTAAGGAAGCTAAATAAACATCATGATAATATAATGATCAAACATCCACCATAACATCACCACAATCATTCATGTGAATCATTCAAAGCATGAACATTTAGCATCAGAAGAAAATAAGATGAAAGAGAATTTGATTTCTATTAGCCAAAATGTCTTAAGTCCAGTACATAGCTAGATCACACTCACTTCATCAAAATATTACAGTCTAAGGGAGCCTTCCTCAACCATCCAAACCTACTAAAGCATTTTATCTATCTATTTATAACAAAAGGGAGGCAACAGTTGGAGGTACAAGTTGGCATCCTTCCCTTGAAAATCTCTAAACATTTATTTGATCTAACAACTTAGATAACAACCTATGCTATAAAATAGGAAAATGTTGGTGACTAATCCAACCAAACTTCAAGATGAATTGATTCCTTCTTGTTTTTCATCTCCTTGTTTTCCATGTGTCTTTTAAAAGAATGTGGTTGTCCTCATGATGCCAGCTGTTGTTTCTACAATCTTCTCCATCATCGACTATCCAAAAGTTGTTAGCTTAGCCCTCTTGAATCCCTAGTGCCTGTTGGTAGATTCTTTAGGTAGCAGTCTGAGTAGCGTACTTCACCACTAGACAAGTAGAAAAGGTAGCACATTTAGGTAGTGCCATTGTGTTGTGTTTGTGTGCAAAATTTTTCTCTCTATGAAATATTAGGTAGCGCCTGTATGTAGCACCATTGTGCTACACTTGTGTGCAAACATTATTCTCTTCCAGATATTACATAGAACCACTGTGTTATGTCTATGTGAAGACTCTGTCCTCTGTGAAATATTATGTAGCACCACTTAAGCTGCGCCTGTGTGCAGTTTTAGGTAGCACTATCAAAAAATGCAATGCCTCCAATCTTGGACATGTGCATAGTAAGTAGTGGCCTTGCATAATGTCAAACCCATTATACTTAGATGACTTGGAAGTACTGTAGGTAGTGCATTTTACCACTGAGGGAGCTATCACTTTGCAAAAATCCAAAAACTATGATAATTAAATGCTTAGAATCCTATATAGATGGCAAAGGTAACATTTGAAAAACAATTTACCCTCTCAAAAAGGAAACATAATAAAAAATGGGGCTCACCTTTCACTAGATATTTTGTTACCTTGACACTTAACCTCGCACTCTTTCTGGTAGAAGGAGGATCTTCATTTGGCACAACAGGGTTCTTCTTCTTAGCAATGACAAACTTCTTGTCTGGGGCTACACTCTCCTTGACTATTGATGTCTCTTTCTCAATAGAAGCTTCAACCAATACCTGTAAGTTTCTCTGAGCTACTTCATCTCGAAAATGATGCAATTATGCCTTGAGTTTCCTATTCTGGGATTGAAAACCTCTATTATGCCTATAAAGGTTTTGGAGCAGCCTATGAAGGGGTTGGGCCTTCCTTGTTGCAAACCTTTCTAGGTCAAGGGTATGTGTGTAGCCATCCATGAGCTCTTTCATCTGAGCCCTGTGAATCATATATTTTTCTTTAAGATGAGCTACCTCCTTCCTAGCATCCCTAAGATGCCTGATAAATATTTTGAATGTCTGACTGTCAGGTGGATCAGTGGCATGCACAGTCTCAATAGGTGTTTTCACTGTCTCCTCTTCCATCTGCATAGGAATTGCTTTGTCAACTTCATCAGGATTCTTGGTGTCTTTTCTTTTATCCTTCTTCTTTTGCATAGGGGTTTCCTCTTTTCTTTCCAAAGGTTTTCCAATGCCTTTACCCTTGTTCTTTTGTATAGGGATCTCAGGTAAATACTGCTCTTCAAAAACTTCCCTAGGAATTGATGACCTTGTGAAAGGTCTTTTACCCTTTATTTTTACTACTGGAGGGGAAGAGGGGAAGAGTAGCTTCTTCCCTTTCTTGGATGTAGCTTTGGTAGAATAAGGAACCTCTTCTAACCCTGGTGGAGGAGGTGGTGAAAAATCTCTTTGTGGGGAAGAATAAACTTCCTCCTCAGCTCCTGTGACCTGCTTGTTGACCTCTGAAACTTGAACAGGGGCTCTACCCTTTCTCTTCCTACTGGTCCCTGCTTTAATAGAATTGATGGATGATAAAGGACTTGCACTTTGTGATTGAGGAGTTGATTCTAGATCCAACTTGAAATGAGAAGTAATAACAAAATGCTCCCATGAAATCTCTTTCTTACCCAATTCCTTAGAGACTAGCATTCTGATCAATCCAGAGTGGAAAAGGCTAGAATCCACATCCTTAGATTTGGATTGAATTATGTCTGACATCTTACCTATGATCCTTAACAAGTAATAGGGAATATTCATCTCAACCTTACCAGTAAAATGTAGCAAAATCCTTATATGGTACTGGTATAGTGTTTTAAATCTCCCTTCACATGTAAAATATCTCTGGATGATCTTCAAAATTGTGTCAAATTTTTCAATCAATTGAACCCTTGGCACACCTTTAGACAAATCACTGGCTCGATGTTTAGGTTTAAAAATATCTCTGTCATAGGATGAACTCAAAGTAATGACTTTGAACCAATTTTCACCTATAATGGGAATTCCTTTTGTAGCTAAGATAGAGGCTTCAGTAACCTCAAATTCCAAATCCACAACCTTAGTTCTCCTACCATCAAAATGTAATGCAAACTGTCTTGTTACCTCTGGATGGCCTCTTTGCATGTTTTGGCAGAAAGAGAGGTATCCCACTCTTTGAAAGACCTATCTTTCCATGGGCTATGTATCAAAGAGATGCATGTACATAGGCTCTTTCCTAACCACCTTGCCACCTTTGTGTGTCTTCCTTGATTGAGGAGTCCTCATGGATTAGAATGAGATCTTTTAAAGGCTTATGGGATAATAATGACCAGGAAGACTTAAAATCGGGCTTCAAATTTACAAGGCTGGCCTTTTAAAACAGACTGGTGCTAGTAAGACAAGATTTGAATGTGGGAATGACACCCTTACATTTATACAGGAACTGAAGGTTTAAACAATGATAAGGTACTCATGTAATTTTCCTTTTGAAACTGGGAAAACACGCTCAAATCGAATAAAAAAGGAAGCAGGCGAGACACCGTATGGTTAAGCAATGCCTTTGTGTAGTGCGATGTGTATGCAAAGGATAAATTGTAAGCTCAATGGCTATGGCATATGGGTGTTATAGACTTTGGCATACAAGTGTGAATTTCATAGGTTTGAAATGAGAGGAAAAGAGAATAAGGTGCGAGGAAAAGTATCTCACAATTTGCAAGCCCGATAATCCAAACTCTAAGTGATAATTATCTGTGAAAATTAATGTGCAGAGGAGGTAACACGGGATACCTGTGGAGTAAACACCTATTTCAATCTGCGACGAAATCTCAAGGTGAAGTCAAGAAATTTCCAGCCTCTAGATCTACCATAGCATCAGATCTAGTCACACTGTTGTCGCCTGATTAGAGCTTGTGAATTTTCACAATGCAACACTGTTGATGTTTTCAAAATTATAAATCGTTACCAGGGCTCGTAAATGAAATATCTCGAAGGAATCCTTTAATTGACTTCTGGCACTGAAAAAAAGGAACATGACATCAGTCGTGGTAATCATAACCCATGGTGAAAGTATGATGAAGGGGAAAGGTGCTACGAAACTGTCTGATGATTGGACAGGTAATAAAGGACAACAAGGCATACCCATGGGGTCATGAATAGGGAGAATGGTGTGTCACATCAGTCTAGTCATGGGAAGGATCGAACCTAGTGACAAATCATGGAGGGGATCAAATCTTAAGTCATGAGCTAAAATGGTTCTATTTCCAAAAATCAATTTGAGGATCAAAACATGATTTAAAGCTCAAAACTTTATTTTTCTAAGGGGTCCGAACAAACATAAACTTTAGAGGGATAAAACTTTAAAAATTAAAATCTAAGGATTCAAACTGGATAAAAAACAAACTAAAAACCCAAGGCAATTTAGTGTGATAACACATTCCAGAGAGAAGCATGAGAGCATAGAAACTCTTCCCATTTCAATATTCCCCCTTTGCCCCAATATTTTGCAACCACATTGTGAGTGTAAAATATTTAACTCACAATGTGGTTGCAAAATATTGCGGCAAAGGGGGAATATTGAAATGGGCAGAGTTTCTATGCTCTTCATGATTCTCTCTGGAATGGGTCCCCAACACATTATTTTATAGGCCAAAAGAGATAGTAACGGTTGGGGTGACTGGCTATGGGTGGCCAAATGATTAATTAATGGCCCGGAAACCCGTATCCCTTTTCAATTTTCCTTTTTCATAATTTTTTGTGAGTGTGTGTGGGTTGTAGTGGTGCAGCAAGAGGGTGTACGCGGGTAGTAGTGGTGTAGGGCCTGTACACCTTAACAAAAATGGGTTTAAGAAGAGATTTTCAATGATATCTTTGAAAATATAGAAAGTAAAATGGCTTGATGTCAGTTATGCATGTCTGGTGCAATTTAGGGTTATAACAATGTGTTTACTGATCTGCATGAAGTATTTTTCTGTGATTTTCCACACTTATTGTAGGAGTGTATATTGAAGTTGAAAGACAACCACGCAACTAACTGGATCCGACAGTTAGAGTGGAAATCAGTTCATATCGCGCAATTACAACAGGTGAATAAAAAATTCACCCACGTAGTAGATTTTTGGCTCGATAGTATTGTAGCAGGCTTTATAACAAAATTTGAAGTAGATACCACGAAGTCGTACAATGTAGCAGAGAAAGAGTTTATACAGGGTCCTCAAGGAAGGTATATTAGATCGATGTATACTTCTATTAAGATATTTCTTTTTAACAAAGGTGTAATGAAAATGGAGTCAGGTGACTAAACTTCCCTACATGCATGGGGGAAGGGGGAAAGCACTGATAGAAAAAGGAGAAATGGAAGGAGAAGGGGATAAAGGAAAGAAGGAGGAAGTCTTGGACCCAATCCTGATGGACGAAAACTAGATCAAGTGGATCATGGTGACAACTGGAAGGACATGCAGCGGAGTACCCTACCAATACAAGGTGAACACCAAGAAGAGAGTCGTAGCTGCGAGGGAAGGCTTGGAAAGTGATGAAGAGGAGGTAGAGGATCTTTGGGATGTGGAGAAGATTGAAGAAATCTTGCATGCAACATATGAGAGGAAAACGAGGGGTACAAGAGAGGGAATCGAAGGCAATAATCGTATCCATATTAATGTCAGTGTGGAACCCATAAACCCATGTGTGACTAACACACCAATAGGAACACGACTGTTTAGACAACAGAATGTCGGGAGAAGGAAGACAACATGAAGTACATCCACACAAGGAACAACAACTGGGGGAGCCAGTTTAGGAATCATTAGTAAAGTATCTACACCATGAGGATCTAGTAGTTCAACATTCAGTATGGAAAGACATGATCCCACCATTCGGTTACCAGAATTTCGAGGAGAGGTAGAAGAAGACCCTGAGAAACACTTGTTTATTTGTGCAAAGATATGGAAAGAAAAACAAATCATTGATGAAGACACTAAACTTGTGCAGCTAGATATCATGCTAAGAGACTGCACACTATATTGGTACATGAGTCTACACATCAACAGTGCACTGAGGATGACAAGGACACTGACAAACATCAAAAAAATATTGATTAACGAGTTCCAGAAGCCCAGATGTTATGAGGAAAATATCTCTATGGCTACAGGAAAACCACAACAGACGGAAATGACTACAGAAATAAACTTTGTTCTCAAGTATGTTATATAAACAAAAATGCTATCAAGACAACATACTAGCAAGACAAGATAAAAGGACTACCTCATCTAGACGTTCGATGAAGTCCACCATTGAGCACTTGACCCAAAGAAATATACCTACAACTAGTCCTCAACAACCAAGAAAAGAGAGCATATGGTGATAATATATGATGTTAGCACATTCAATATCATAAACCATTAATATACGTAACAAATATTCCCATGGAATAATAATTCAAATATTTTCAAGATATCAATTGGACGAGAAAATAGTATTTCTATTAAGATATGATCAACAGAAGTGAAAAAGTTATAGAATTCCATGTCAACATGATTTAGGACCGAGAAATGAAGTTCCTTCCAACTGGGCCTCCACCAGTTCAATCATCCACCAAAGGCAATCTCATAGAAGAGAGACAATGAAGTTCTCCATCAATAAGGGAAGATATTGGGGGTTGAACAATGTGTTCAGACTTAAAGGACAAATGGATGCAGACTCAATGTGAAGTGAATAATTCCTCTAGAGACACTTTTCTCTCAAACTTGAATTATTTCTCCTCTTTTCCATAGCTCGTAATTGGCTCATTTATAGCCTTCAAATGGAACTGAAGGGTCGAGTAGGAACATTTCCAGTATATGGAAGGCCAAGGATCATTAGTCTTCTGTCATGACGTGGAAACCCAACACCATTTTTCATTTCTAGGCACATTTTCTAATGTATGCAGGTTGCAGTGGTGCAACCTGCATATAATCATGCTATATAGTAGGCAAGGTGTGTATATGTGGAAAAAATGTACTTTTATTTCTAGGATTTGCAAAAAGGGATGAAAATTCTGCATAGGGAAATGGAAAAAAGGTCTTTTCAATATTGCATGGGGTGAGGCAATTCTTTCTATAACAGATGCCCCCTAATGTGTGAGTTTGGAGGAGTATCTACGATGGCCAAAATACATTATAAAAACCCAGAAGTGGAGTGATGGGTGTTATCACTGAAATTTCGTCCGCACAGGGCGACAAGAACTCCGCATCATCAACACAGAAAAACAGTCGTTCATGGCACAAGGATTAACTCCACAGCACAGCAAAAGGGTCAAAACTATGCAAAAATGGCCAAAAAATTAAAAAGCACGATGCACCCACTGAGCGCACGTGCGCGCGCGCAACATCTTCGTATTTTGGGCGCATATGCGTGGCTGTGGGGTGCAAAACCCGCGCGCCTACCAAACGGCGCATTTATGAAGCTGGTCGGCCTCCCAACCACTAATGGATCGGCTCCCAAGTCGATTTGACATCAAATCCGAGCTCAATCTGCGTGGGGAG
>SNQJ01S0079099.1:74956-85472 GCA_010110895.2 Picea sitchensis | reverse complement strand
TGCATTAGGCTTAAATAGATTCGAAAGAAATTCAGTGTCCATGATAAGCACTTTTCTGTCTAGGGTTAAGGTCAAACCTTAGAGGTCGATCTACTTGTCCGCAGGAAGATTTTCCTACAACAACTTACACCCTCTACATAATCATAACCACATACATACATTACTTTTCACAAAGCAACTCTGTTCACATAGAACTAGACTTACTTCACTTGCTAGCTTGCTTGCTTTCTTTTCCCCTTTTACAATACAATATTCTTTATTTATATCTTACAAACCCTTACAATAAGGCCTAAACATGGGAAAATCCCATGGGCCGACATCCCATAAACCCGTTACAAAACCCCTAAGGGACCCTTTACTGGGTCCCCTTAACACTAAAAATTAGTGAGATCCGTGATCTCAGCTTCGATTGGGTGCTCCTTCTTAGACCAGTGTGTCAAAGTCCAAAAGTGGGCCAAATATGACCAAGGTTTCCTCAAAACTTGGTCGAGGGAAAACAATTTTCCTGGGGGTAGTAAGGGGAATAATGATTGTGCTTAGACCCCAACTTGGATGTTATCTCTTCCATCATTTCATTATAAAAGTGACTGCCATGATCAGTGACAATCTCACTCGGGATACCGAACCAGGCAATAATTTGATTGAATATGAAGAAGGTGACAATATTCCCGTCAGATTTAACTGTAGGCATGGCCTTGGCCCACTTAGTAAAGTATTCTATGACCACGATAATGTGCTAATTCCCCCCAACCGAAGTTGGGTTGCAATCCACAAAGTCCACCCCTGACTTGGTGAAGGGACCGACGGTAATGACCGGATGGAGAGGGACTGGATGCGAGTGCATTTTCCAAGTGAACACCTGGCAGGGATGACACTTATTAACTTCTTCAATGGCCAAAAACAACCGGCTCACAAAATTTTCTAGGTTTTCGCAAGCCCAAATAGATGACCACCACAAGCCCCACTGTGGAAATCATTTAGAACTAACTCGAATTGTTCGTGAGTTAAACAACGACGCAATATATTGTCTATTCCTCGACGATACAAAGTGTCACCGATGATAATATAGTTCTTGGCTTGGTATCGTATACGTTGTCATTCATCTCGCGAGAGATGCTGAGGGAACTTCAAAGTTTGAATATAGAGAACAATGTCTCCATACCAGGGGTCAGACAATGAGACAAGGAAAATGTGTTCATACGCAAAATAATTGACATGAATAACACCCTCATCCAATCATGGGAAGTCAAATATTAGCTCTGCAAGTACTAGTGATTTCTTGGATTTCGCAGAAGTGAAATCGAGATCAAATTATTGTAAAATGAAAATCCATTTATTATATTTCCCCCCTATGATACGCCTAGTAAGTACGTATTGAAATGGATTGACATTGGCAACCAAATTAGTCCTTCAAAGCAATATATAATGGCGTAATCATTGGACTACGTGGATGGCATCCAAAGTTAGCTTTTCAACATGAGAATATTTGAGCTCAAGACTGAATAAGTTTCGACTAAGATAGTAGATGACGTGCTCACGGAGTTCATCATCCTCCTGAATCAAAACCATACCAATCGTCTCTTTGGACACGGGGACATAAATAAATTAATCCTTACTGTATTCAGGAGACTTCAGCAGAGGCGTCAGTACTAAGGCTTTCTTCAAAGCATCGAAGGATTCCTGGGCCTACTCATCCCAGATAAAATGGGTGTCCTTCTTCAAAATATGCATGAAACCCTTAGTAATATTGGCATAGTTTACTATAAACTGATGTAAAAAGTTATATTTTCCCTGTAAATCTTGAAGTTTTTGAATAGTGTGGGGGGGAGGCAATCGAGTTATTGCCTCAACCTTTAACGGATCTACCATGATCTTGGTCTCAGAGACTAAAAATACCAGAAGGTGTCCATACCTAACGCAAACGATTCATTTATGAGGGTTCAAACAGATTCTATAATGAAAACATCTTTCAAAAACTAGCCGAAGGTGCTTATGGTAATCCACTCTCTTACGAGAGTGAGCAACAAGATCATCAAGATAAGCTTCGACTATATGCTTAATATCATGGAATGTGAAGGTCATAGCACCTTGGAAGGTTTCTCTGGTATTTTCAAGGCCGAAAGGCATTTTCCGGTATGTGAAAGTACCCCAAGGACAAATAAATATCATCGTATGTTGATCCTTGATTTTAATTTGAATCTGGTTATACCCTAAAAATCCATCCATGAAAGACAAAACTTTTCTTCCTGCACACTCGTCGAGAATTTGATTGATGAAAGGTGTCGAGAAGTTGTCCTTAGGATAGGATTTGTTCAGGTCACAAAAGTCCATGCATACATAGATGGTTCCTTGCTTCTTATTCATAGGAACAAGATTGGATACCCATTCAATCAAGGGAACTGGGTAGATAAATCCAACATTAAGCAGTTTCTCTGCCTATGCCTTAATAGCAAAGGCATTCTGGGGATTGACAACTCTAATATGTTGTCGAATAGGATTAGAATCTAGGTAATTTTTAATCTCATGCTCAACAATTCAAGGATCGATTCCTGGCATCGCTTCATATGATGAAACAAATACATCTCATAATTTCTTGAAGAGCTCGGTGTAGATCAGGATTTCTTCTAGCGAACAATCTGCACCTATGTGTACATTTTCAATCTTGCTAGGGGTTCGAGAGATATCGATCGTGATGGTAGGAGATATACTCGCCATATTTCCTTCAGCATAAATGTCATGCGTATCAATTGGAACTATGACATGACCGATTATCTCGCTCAGAGTATATCGAAAGTCATCTTGTTCGATTCTAGCAAGCTCTGGGAGAAAATAAGAGCGATGATGCATATCATCCCAAGGTTTTCTAGAACCATTCATGGCCTCAATGATGACTTCTTCTGAGGGTAAATTATCATAGAGGCAGTCATGTGAATAGGACGATGAAGTGGCCCATACGGTCTTAAGAACAAGATCCTCCTAGTCCGTCTGTGAGGTAATAGGATCGGTATCGATGGAAGAGTCAAGAAAAACTCATTACACTATCTTTGTTGCCGATAGTGGCATGGCCAATCTAGCATGCAATTGACCTTCACAAGATTCAGTCGAGGAAGGTAGGGTCCAAGGATCATTAAAATAGGAAGTGTGGAAAGGAACGAACCTCTCTAACGAAACATGCCTACTGGACATGGCATAAACATGGTGAATCGATGCCATGAAGTCGAAGGTACCCATAAGGGATGAATACATTCTGACATCGATATTCTCAGTTCTCGGATGAGAATTTTCGACCACGAGGATCGACGGTTCAACAGATGCACTAGGGCCATCATATGCAAAGGATAACTGGTCGACCATCATTATCTTCCCATTGTGATGAAAACAAAGAGTGAAGAATACAAATGATATGATGATAGTCATAGCATAAGTCCAATTGTTTCCTAGTAACAAGTTATAATCAAGGGGCGCATCAACCACCTTGACATCCACCTCTACCATCTTCCCACCTAAATGGACCGGAAAGGCAGGAAGAATATCGTGAGGGCAGAAAGAACGATTGTCAAAAGCAATCAACATGGTTGGGTATTGAGATAGATTTGGAGATTCGAGAGCTTTCCAAAAAATCAGGGACATCACACATGTCGTAGTGCCTTCATAAAAAACCACACGCTTGATGGTATACTTTGAGTAACCCACGTGGATTTGGAATGTCACATGGTAAGGCAAGTGAGGCTTCACATCTGTGAAGTCAAACTTGATAAATTTTGAGCCACTAGGTTCTAGAGATCCTAACGCAGATAGTAAGGAATTCCTCTGTGAAGGACACGTCTGGATTACCTCCAGGACCGACATCACGCAAGGGGTTTGACCTAGGTCCTCAACAATAGAGTAATTTTGGTTGGCTCTAGCATTTGGATTGTGGGTAGATAGATTGAGTACTCCTTTCGGAATACAAGGTAGTGGCTCTGGTTTTTTTATCTGCAAGGGCATCTCCGGAGGAGGAGGAGATTCTAGACTAGGTATAGTTTGTGGAGAACTGTAATCGCGAGACCGGGTGGCTAAATTAACTAGAGAATTGATCATATTGATGCACAAACAATCACCGTCTTGTGCCGGTGGGTTTTGACTTCTACTGGCCACATTTATGGCATTTGAGGAGCTCGAGGCCATGTGTTGGTTATGTGGAAAAGGATTCTTTAGCATGACGGGCGGTAGAGATAAGAGTCTCACAGCTTCTGTGATTTTGGGGCATAAATGAGTAAGATGATCATTTCTACAAAGATTACAGGGAAATTTCACCTTATGCCTTTATTTCTTGCCCTCACCAACATTTTTATTCATCCTTTCATTATTACCATTGTCCTTGGTTTTATTATTATTCGTCACACCCTTACGATTATTATTACATTCTTTTTTCTTATTCCCACCTGGTTGTTGGTTACCATTTGGGTCAGTCAACGATTGCCCAAAATGTACATCCACTAACTGAGTGGGATTGGAAGACACAGACGAAGTTGGCCCTCTTGCAGACTGGTTTAGAGACAACTCTTTCAAATGGCTTGTCACGGAGTCTGCGGATTTCACATTGGGGGAGCCTAAAATTTCATCGGCATGAGGTTCGTTCTTTTGTCTAGGGTCATAGTTTGACCTCAGTGCATCTGGAATAATCTCATATAACATCCCATACTAAGCGTATATAAGTTCTAATTGTTTGTCTTTGAAGATTGCTTCTTCCTCAGATGTAACCCTGGATGTAGCAACATCCTTCAAAATAGGAGGCTGTAAAGACTTAAGGAACCATTCAAATAGGAAATCCAAGGGTATGCAGGTATTTATCAACCTCTTCCATCTATTCCACTCCTAGATTTGATCTGAGATATGAGTGGCTTTGTCCTGGCGTAAGGTCGACATAACTTCTAGGTCATCATCATAATGAACGGATAATTGGAAGTGGTTAAGGAAGACTAGAACCATCTGACTAAAGGTCCCGTATGCCCCCCTAGGTAGCTCGATATACCATTTTGTGGAAACCCCTATGAGGGTGCGTTGAAATAATCTAAACCTATTGGAATTGTCATTAAGGGAATTCAAAGAAAACCATAAGTGAAAGGTGGTGACGTGATCACCAACGTCCTTGCCATTCTTTCTTTCGAATTTCAAAATATCTGAAGGAAGCTTGGTGGGAATGGGGGGGCATGTAGGATCATGACACACAAGGTCATTCATCAACTTAGATAAGTTTGGAAGGTTGAGCATGGCCAGAAAAGGGAGACGGGGTTGCGGCATCTGGCCCCAAACTCCTTGGAAAGATTGTGTTTGGGGAATCGTATCCCATCTAGGGTTCTAGTAAGCACCATGGCCCTATCCAGGATTGTAAGACCCTCCTCTAGGATGATTCATAAGAGGTTGGTTGGGAACCATTCAAGTAGGATTTTTCTGATGAGGGTTATAAAAACTTCCCCCAGTCAGAGTGGCTCCGGGTTGGGGTTTTCCCAAGGTGTGAAACTGACCTCCTCCAAGTGTGAATCCAGAAGATAAAGGTGGATTCATCATGCCAAACGTGTTAGTTGGAATAGACACTGAGGAGGTGAGTGTAAAGGATGGAAATTGAGCAAAAGCTTGTCCACCAGGTTGGTTACTCCACTCGGAATCAATAGGATTAGACCCAGGGTTAAAATAAGGAATGCCTCCCATGGTAGGAGTTGTTTTAGGGATCTGGGATCCACCAAACAAAAATAGAGTATAAGGATGAGTTGTGCCCCCAAGTCTAATGTTATCATTAGGGCCAACGACTGGGATGGAGTTTGAAAACTGCGAAGTAAAATTTGGCATACCATAGGAAAAAGGACTAGAGGCCATCGAGATGGAATGAACATTATAGCCCGGTGAGTGACCAAGAGACCCAAATGGGTTCGTGGAAATAGGTTGAGTATTCACTATAGGACAGGCAATAGTGATTATAGGTGCCTCTGACACTACAACCATTGTGGTTGTAGGAGTCAAATATGTGCCATTAACTATAGTAGGTGTGGGAGTCGAGGCACTCCCGGTATTTTGATGACTCAGTTTAGTACTCATCCTTATAGAATCACAAGTTTGATAAGTGGAGGTGTGTGTACCACGTTTAATAGCTCTACTCCTTTTAGAAGGAAAAGACTCAAAATCCAGTGGTAACTGTAACAAGCAGAGAGATCGATGGGGAAGATGGTCCGACTCCATGATTACTTAAGACTCAAGATATAAAAACAAATCCTAAGGCCAACTAGTAATCAAAGAGCACACCAAAAATAATCAAATGACCAATATGCACACAAACATGATAAAGTGGTTGAAAGGGGCCTCCCTCCCTAAAGTAGGTATGACTCACCCAAGTGGGGCTTGAGACTCCCTGCTAAAGATCAGAGGTATTATAATCAGTTATAAGGGCCCTCATGGGCTCAACAACCAATCGGTCAGATACCCCCGAAGAGGTAATCCTCCATAAATTTTGTGTGTTGTCCGACCCTTATCTGACCCAGGGTACTTGCAAAATAACCCCTGCAAGTAACCTATGTGGTACCTAAGTCAAGCAACTAAGAAACCACGGTATAATCGATGCATAGGTGAACTGTTGTAAGTCATATCCAAAGGAATCTTAGTGGGAACAGGGGGCCATGTAAGATCATGACACATAGGTTCATTCATCAACTTAGACAAGTCTAGCAGGTTGAGCATGGCCAAAAAATGGAGACGGGGTTGCGGCATCTGGCCCCAAGATTCCTGGAAATATTGTGTTTGGGGAATCGTAGCCCATCCAGGGTTCTGGGAAGCACCATGGCCCTATCCGAGATTTTAAGACCCTCCTCCAGGATGATTCATAAGAGGTTGGTTGGGCACCATTCAAGTAGGAATGTTCTGATGAGGGTTATAAAAACTGCCCCCAGTTGGAGTGGCTCTAGGTTGGGGGTTGCCCAAGGTGTGAAATTGACCTCCTCCAGGTGTGAATTCAGAAGATAAAGGTGGATTCATCATGCCAAACTTGTTGGTTGGAATCAAAACTGAGGAGGTGAGTGTAAAGGACAGAAGTTGAGCAGAAGCTTGTCCACCAGGTTGGTTACTCCACCCAGAAGAAACAAGATTAGACCCAGGGTTAAAAGAAGGAATGTCTCCCACGGTAGGAGTTGTTTCAGGGATCTAGGAGCCACCAAATGAAAACAGATTATAAGGATGAGTTTTTCCCCCAATTCCAATGTTAACATTATGGCCAACGACTGGGATGGAGTTTGAAAACCGCGAAGTAAAATTTGGCAGACCATAGGAAAAAGGACTAGAGGCCATCAGGATGGACTGAACATTATAGCCCAGTGAGTGACCAGGAGACCCAAATGGGTTCATGTCAATCATTTGAGTATTCACCATAGGACAGGCAACAGTGA
This sequence comes from Picea sitchensis, assembly GCA_010110895.2. Classification (NCBI taxonomy): domain Eukaryota; kingdom Viridiplantae; phylum Streptophyta; class Pinopsida; order Pinales; family Pinaceae; genus Picea; species Picea sitchensis. Next base: position 78,060 of record SNQJ01S0079099.1, on the reverse strand, counting down.
TGATAGGTGCCTCCGACACTACAACCATTGTGGTTGCAGGAGTTGAAGGTGTGCCATTAACTATAGTAGATGTGGGAGTCGAGGGGCTCCCAATACTTTGATGGCTCAGTTCAATACTCATCCTTGTAGAATCACAAGTCTGATAAGTGGAGGTGTGTGTACCACGTTTAATAACTCTACTCCTTTTAGAAGGAAAAGACTCAAAATCCAGTGGTAACTGTAACAAGCGACAAGACCGGCGAGGAAGATGGTCTGACTCCATGATGACTTAAGACTCAAGATATAAAAACAAATACTAAGGCCAACTAGTAATCAAAGAGCTCACCAAAAATAATCAAACGACCAATATGCACACAAACATGATAAAGTGGTTGAAAGGGGCCTCCCTCCCTAAAGTAGGTATGCCTCACCCAAGTGGGGCCTGAGTCTCCCTGCTAAAGATCATAGGTATTAGAATCAATTATAAGGGCCCTCATGGGCTTAACAGCCAATCGGTCAGATACCCCTGAAGAGGTAATCCTCCATAAATGTTGTGTGTTGTCCAAACCTTATCTGACCCAGGGTACCTATAGAATAACCCCTACAAGTAACCTATGTGGCACCTAAGTCAAGCAACTAAGCAACCACGGTATAATCGATGCATAGGAGAACATTCATAAGTCATATCCACCGTATGGGAAGGATAGTAAATCCAGAAACCTTGAAAGCACTGCCTCTCATGGAGGTAAGGGCACTAACAAGATCCCCATATACGAATAGATCCCCAAAAATATCTTTGATGCTAAGAAGGTGTCGAGGGGATATCCCTTCAACCGACCTCACACGACCTTGTGCTTAACTATGGTGTAAGAGAACCCTCTTGATATTACCGATTATACAATGGATTTGTACACTCCCTTAGTCAGACACATATGTTGATTTAATAGCCTTGGAGAAGTTTACTCACAAAATCCTATTCCAAGGCACTAAATCCTAAGCTAGTTTGTAAACCCTAGAAAATAAAATCGTTACTAATCAATTTTAAATTATAGAGTTAATTTTAATGGCCTTGCTTACTCAAAAGGTGCAGTCATGAAACTAGTGATGTTATGACTCAACAAGTAAAGTAAATGAATATGAATACAATGCAAAGTCCTAACTTTAATTTCCAATAAATGATATGCTTCCTAAAAATGCAATTTTCAATTCAATTATGTAATTCTAAATAAAAATGAAATCTTTCTTTACATTCACTAGTATATATGACAAAGACTCAATAGATCACAATTCCAACCAATGTAAAATGCCTAATATTTTTGTATTTTCAATATAAGAAAAATGAAAATGCAAGGACTGAACAATAGCTTGATATATAATGACTCTACTGTGTATAGACATAGACAACCCAAGTAGGATATCAAGGAGCAAAAACACCCATCCCAAGGTGCAAGGACAATCAAAATGAAAAGATGATGAGAAACGCACCGCCCAAAAATTCAACCAAAGATAGGTTTCATGTCATTCCACCGACATTTAACAGTCACTACAGAGACCCAAGAAGACTCAACAATCATAAAAACCTACCCAACAACCACCAAACATAGCAATCAAGCAACAAAGGTTGATGTACGCGACTATTCAAAGGAAAAACACATATGTACGCAAGTTGCAGAAGGACAACACGCATATATACGCGATTGTCAAGCAAAAACCCACATATATGTGTTAAAACATAGCTAGGCTAAGGAGAAGCCTAAAAGACTCAGACCCAGAGTGAACAGAGGTTTTCAAGAAATCATATGACAAGAAACTCAATATTAAAGAGAGAAATCTAAGGAGAAAAAGACTCCAAACCCCAAAAAGAAGATTCAATCCCCAGTATGGTCGCCAATTCTATTACGAGGAAAATCTCTTTATGGCTAGGGGTAAACCACAACAAATGAAAATAACTGCAGAAATCAACTCTATTGTCAAGTATGCTATATAAAGAAATATGCTAGCAAGAAAAAATAAAATGCCTACCTCGTCCAGACATTCGATGAATTCCATCGTTGAGCACTTGACCCAAAGCAATATACCTACAACTAGTCCTCAACAACCAAGCAACACAATCATATGGTGATAATACATGATGTTAGCACATTCAATAACATAATCCATCAACATTCATAAAAAATACACCCATGGAATAATAATTCAAATATTTTCAAGATATTAATTGGATGAGAAAAGAGTATTTCTATTAAGATATAATCAACAGAAGTGAATAAGTTATAGACTTTTGTGTCGACATGGTTCGGAACTGAGAAACTAAGTTCCTTCCAGGTGAGCCTCCACCACTTCAATCCTCCACCAAAGGAAAGCTCATGTAAGAGAGACAATGAAGTTCTCAATTAGTAAGGGAAGATCTTGGGAGTTGAGCAATGTGTTCAAACTTAAAGGATAAAGGGATTCATACTCAACGTGAAGTGAATAATTCCTCCAGAGTAACTTTTATCTCAAAGTTGAATTATTTCTCCTCTTTTCCATAGCTCATATTTGGCCCATTTATAGCCTTCAAGTGGAACTAAAGGGTCGAGTCATAATGTTTCCAGTATATGGAAGGCCAAGGATCATTGATCTCATGCCATGACATGGAAACCCGACACCATTTTTCAATTTTGGGAACATTTCTCAATGTACGCAGGCTATAGTGGTGCAACCTACGTATATGCATGATATATGTTACAAGGGAAAAACTCTCTATGGCCAAGGGTAAACCACAACAGACATGTATGACTACAGAAATCAACTCAATTCCAACATATGCTATATAGATTAATGTGCAATATGAGAAAGAGGCCCACCTTTATCAAACGTTTGATGATGTTCCACCATTGAGCACTTTGACCCAAAGCTTTATACCTACAAGAATTTCTCAACAAACAAGCAACATAAGAATATAGTGATGATACAAATGGGTTAGCACATCAGATAGCATAATCCATTAATAAACATTACAAACACACCCATGGATAATAATAATATATTTGAAAGATACCAATAGGACGAGAAAGGAGTATTTCTATTAATAATTGATCAGCGGAAGTGACAACATTACAGACTTTCGTGTTGGCATGGTTCGA
>SNQJ01S0079099.1:57733-74906 GCA_010110895.2 Picea sitchensis | reverse complement strand
GCATGGTTCGAAACCAAGAAACCAAGTTCCTTCCAACTGGGTCTCCACCACTTCAATCCTCCACTAAAGGCAAGCTCATAGGAAAGAGGCAATGAGGTCTTCTCAACAATAAGGGAAGAGTTTGGGGGCTGAACACTATGTTCAGACTTGAGGGATAAAGGGATGCAGACTCAATATGAAGTAATTTCTCTGGAGTAACTTTGCTCTCAAAGTTGAATGATTTCTCCTCTTTTCCATAGATTGAAATTGTGCTCTTATAGACTTTAGAATGCAACTGAAGGGCCGAGTCGGAACATTTCCAGTATATGGAAGGCCAAGGATCATAGATCTCCTGTTGTGACATGGAAACCTGAATTCATTTTGTATTTTCTAGCAGAAATCCTGATATACGCGAGTTACAGTGGAGCAACAATCGTATTTGCATCTTGCATAGAAGTTAGGGAGCATATATGTGGAAAAATGTATATTTTTAACTCTGGATTCATAAAAAATGGATGATAAGTCTACATAGGGAAATGGAAAAAGGCCCTCTATGCAGGATAGCAATGGCGAGGAAAATCTTGCTATAACAGATGCCCCCTAATGTGTGAGATCAAAGGAGTATCTGTGATGGTCGAAATACATTATAAATAACCCAGAAGTGGAGTGGTAGAGAATCAGCTGGACGAACTCAATTGTGCATTACATTATGTACTAACTTTCCATACATGGCTACCAGTAATACAATGCAGATCCATGTGGAAAATATACCAACAAGTGTTCATGGCCATGAATAGGAAAATATAAATGCGGTTACATGCCAAGAGCTGTCATAGTCACGAACAAGGCCCAGTGAAACCAGTCTCAAAAATCAATCTGAAGATATATGTATACAATGGAGTATAATCTGATATCCCATGATCACTGAAGTCAAATAGGTACTGGTCCAATGAAATGGAAGCGACAGCTCAGGAAAGCTGTGGCCACATAGATATGTCTTCAAGTCTTCTACACTATCCGCCAATGGTGTAAGTCTACATCATGTGAATAAATGAGTTGAGTTCGAACACGATGAGACATCGTTTGATTACTGGTCATTGAGGTATATCACTAACAAACATGAGACAACCTAACAATGATAAAATTAGGTATCAAGGCACCAAGTACATATCTACAAATGTGAATAAAGGATTTGGTGTCGAATACTTGAGAGATCCATTGATTAGGAGACTTTGATGTATTCCCATTTGTCAATGGCGAGAGATTCTGCCACTAATGAATGCAAGCCTTAAGGTACTCATAAAACTCTAGGTCTCATATCCAGAATAAATGAGTTGAAATCGATGGAAAGAGACCCATTGAAAGGAGAGCATTGAGGCATCTCTCATCAGTCAGCACGAGGAACAAAGCAGGAGCTTCATGATTTGGTGGAGATTGGACGAAGAACATGTTTCATGAACCAACGACCCTGTGCGTCTTTCACGTGTGCCAAATGCAAGCGGTACATGAAAAATACCCTTTGAATAATAGCCAATGATGAAAACTACTGACAAAGGAGAGGAAAACACCAATAAGGCTAATGGAATCCAAGACACTACACGAATCCCAAAGTGTGAATAGATGTCTTGCCGGCGAACACAAGGGAAACCACCCAGTCAATGACCAATGATGAAATGTCGATTATTGGGTTCAAGGTGACCTACCAATGATGAAAGTAGGGCCAAGGTGCATGATAAGACAAAAGTATCATGTGATTCTGAGACAAACCGAGGGTATGGACGAGATGCAAAGTCAAGATTTCTGAGGAGTGGCCAACATAGGTTGATAGAATTCCTTTGAACCAGAGCATGAGACATATGGTGGACTCCAGTAGCATAGAATAAATGATGTGACAATTAGATGCAGGAGCCATCCATAATGTTCTCTATAGGTACTAGAAGAGTAACCAATCAGTAGAGAAAACTCTGTAGCGAGATCATCTTCCTAAGGCTATGCTAAACCCAAAATTATGATGAAACAAGAACTCAATAACTTTGTGCTCTTTTCAAAGGCAACATGATGGCTGCCAATCACAATATAGTACTCCCTTCCCACCTGTCTTTTTTTGTTTTTTCATAACAAATGAATGCTATGATACAGTGCAGGGAATGAGTGTCACAAGTAAGAAAAACTAGTTCCAGTAGTGGAACGTACCTATGCTCAATGCAAGTAAATGCATGCGGAAGATGGACACTCAGGGTGATGTTCCCTCCAAGGTATAGGGTGTCAAATTGCGAAGGATAAAAACAAGGCTCTGCTTGGTTGAGGATGAAAACTGCTTAGGCAATGGTTTATAACACAAAGTGAGAATCGGCTAAAGTCTTAATACTGCAAGTGAGGGCATGAGATGAGATCACAACTTAATGCCAAAAAATGTCCTTTTTTATATCTTTTATTCTACTTGGTGTGAAAAAGGGGTAAAATTGTACCAAATAGACATCTTTTCAAATCCAATTTACGAGTGTGAAAAAGACAAGTTCACTCGGCAATCTTTTCTATTTTTGATAGCGAGTCGGAAAAGATCTTAACTAGGACTCATGATCTTTCAAATCCAATTTTAACAAGTGTGAAAGGGACAAATCACTCGACGATCTTTTAATTTTTTAGGCAAGTCGGAAAAGAGCTTAACTAAGACTCGTTATTTGGGAGTCCGCGGGTAATAAGGCAGCATGTGCATGAATGAGTAATGAGGCTCATTATAAAGTCATGTATCGATTTATTCTGGACTCTCGGTCCTAAGTAAGAAACTCGGCATGGGCACCAAATGACAAATAGGATCTAGCTAGTGAACCCATGTTTGGTAAGCCTCTACCATTTATTAATGATGTTATTAATAACAGATGGAGGGTTATGGGTTTGTACCTAAGGCGTAAAACGCGGTAGTCAAAGGATAATGTGAAAATGCACAATGAAGTAGATACCTATCCTATATGCTAGGTTATGAATATACTTGCTTGAGGAGACAAACGACCAACCATGACATTGAAATCCGCAAGAAAATTGAGTCAAAACTTAAAAACCAGCTTAAAACTATTCTTGAATTAGTCCATTAGGAAAAACAACAGCATAAAACTATATCAAGTAGTTAAAAATCATTTATAAATAGTAATAAAATCAAAATTTACTGTATCATTTTCATTTTTACCCAAATAGTGCAATTTGGACTAAAATACCTCCAAAATTCAAACGACGATCGTGGGAGAAATAGGCAATGAAATCACAAACCATATGGACCAGGTAACTCTTCATCCCATCCTCTTCAAATTCAATGGTTTAAATTTTTGAATTAGGTTATATTTTGTTAGTTTTTAAGGGCGCAAATTGGGTTTTTCGGTATATGCAGGTTTTTATGAATATGTCACGTATACGACTAAATATATGCCCCTGTGTGAACTACAAGGGGGCATATATCAGGCCCTACCCGCGACTGTTTGTGGATAACCCACGTATACGTGCACAAATGGAAAAAAGACAAGTTTATAACTCAAAAAATGATTTGGTTTTTGTAGGATGGTGTTGGAATGGAGAGAGCGAGAGCATGAGGAGGTAGATGCAACAGTGGATCAAGATCCAGTGGCTCAAGCGGCTTTAAAAAGATGTGGTTTATACAAGTTTTGGGATCTCAAATGGATGAGGGCCCAAGTGAGGTTGTTAGAAATGATGGTGGGCTATTGGGATCCTGATAGCTAGAGCTTTATCCTTGATGGACAACCATTAAGGATCGAAGTAGAGGACATATACTTCTTGACATGACTTTCATTCCAAGGAGAGGTTGTGGACCTCAAGTCATGCAGAGCAGGGAGTGGGATGAAGGTCGAAGAATACATCGAGGCCCACTATGTTGTAGGGACTCCTATGGTGGGAAGTCAAATCCCTATCTGGGCTATAGGTAACGTCAGCCTAAAGATTATTGTGCTCGTGCTTACCAGGATCATAGGGTTTGCCTTGTTGCATCAGGCATCGAGACTATTTATGTTTTACGCATTGGAGTGTGCGAGACCCACCATCTATGATTGGTGTACCTCACTGCTGACCAATATGAAAGGTCAGTTGACAGAGTTCAAGCAAGGGGCTAAGTGAAATTTTAGGTTTGCCTCTATCCTTTGCAGCTTCTTTTTTTAGTGAGTCCCAAGTCTGGGACCTAGAGTGGAGATCATTCCTAGAGGACCATGTGATCTGACTATGGCACGATGGATCGAGGTCATGAGACGAAAGGGGGGAGGTAGGGTGGCGACACCCTACAATGATGACTTTTTCTTCTGGTGGTGGAGACAAATCATAGCTCTGTATGATTATCCCTATGCGGGAATTGATTTCAGAGGAGATCCTGATATGACGCTTCCACTAGGAGCTGCCTATGGCACCATAGGTAAAAAGTTTTTACATATTTCATTTTTTTGTATTTTTGTATTTAAGGGAACAAAAATATTGTTGGATGTTGTTTTAAATATTAACTCGATACTTGTGTGATTGCAAACGTGGGTTTGCAATGGCCAAAGGGATTCCTATGACATAGGCGGAGGCACTGGGGTGATGAGGCAGTTGGAGGAGAAGCATAGAGAGTCCTATATAATGTGCAGAGCAACCTGTCTCATTTGACACAGAGGATTCCTATGGTTCAGGTGGAGGACCTACCTGAATCCATGCAGCGGAAGGTTGTCAGTGTACCGAGATCCTGGGTATGACTCTTCTGGCATCTCACAAACGTTGTGGTTTTCTATCATGATACACATCCAGTACCACAGGCGTATATGTCATGAGACATATATATCAGTTGTATATGTATTTTGAGGGTTTTAGTCCCAATTTTGTAATACAAACACCATATTTTTTGGAAATATATAAATAGGGATCTTCGACTTTGCTCATATCTTACAATGTTTACATTGATTTAATGGTCTTCTTTGCTTTATTAATGTGACAAATTCCAATCTAAAACATAATTAGCATAGGCATCAGATACATGATTAGAAATTCTAGGAATGTGAAAGTATGTAATAAAATCAAATTTTCGTTCTAAAAGACGTACCCATAGGAAACAATGGAGTAATGTAGGATCACGTACATGGTAACAACCGTTCAACTGACATACTACTAACTGAGAATCCAGGTGAACATCTAGAGAGTGAATACCATGTGAGATAACATTTCACACTAGTTTATGACGACACTATATTCGGCCACATTATTCATGGATGGCCCTAGGCATACGCCACCTGAAGACACCAGTAGACCCTAGGGTGAGTAAATCACCCAAGCGGTGGAAGCCAAGTTCCATGTATGACGATTGGCTCTATTTGGGAATCCTAGGTAGATCGAAGACTCCATTGACATCTGCCAACCAAAAGGGAAAATTCGATAAGAAATCTAGAGACAAAAAGAAAAAGATGTATATACACTAAATTTACATTAGTATACAAAAGGTTTCGCCTAAGCCTAGGGCTCAAGCATAATACCTTTTCAAGTAGAGCCCATTTCTGGGCTCGACCAATTTATTCCCTTCATAATCTTCTAATTCGTAGGATCCTTTTTCTAGAACACGTCGCACGATATAAGGACCATGCCACATGGGTTTAAACTTGCCTACCCCTATCGGTTCTTTGGATTGGTCATACAAGAGGACCAAGTCACCCTCGGTATACAATTGGGGATAGACAGACTTGTCGTACTGAACCTTGACACATTTTTTGTTTTCCTTGATAGCCGTAAAGGCATCTCGCCACTGCTCGTTGAGACTTTCTAGGTGTACAAGGTGTCGCTCTAAATATGAAGTGTCATGTAGGAGCTCGACTGCCAATTTGAGAGAAGGGATTTCACATTCAACAGAAAGTATCGAGTCCACACCATGCACTAACTGAAAAGGGGAAAAACTGGTGGTAGTCTTGACCGAGGTTCGGTATGCCCAAAGCACGGGATACAACATGATGTGCCAGTTGGAATTGCTCCGATTGATAGTTTTTTGCAATATGGTCTTGAGAGAATTGTTGACGGCCTCTACTTTCCCATTTTCCTGGGGGTAATAAGGAGATGAGTGACCATGTTTAAACCCCATCTTAGATGCTAGTTCTACCATCATTTCATTTTAAAATTGATTGCCATGACCAGTGACAATCTCACTCGAGATACCAAACTGGGTGATAATTTGGTTGAATACGTAGAAGGTTGCAGTCTTCCCATTAGATTTTACAGTAGGAATGGCTTTATCCCACTTGGTAAAGTAGTTTAAAACCATGATATTATGTTGATGCCCCCCAACTGAAGTTGGGTTGCAATCGACGAAATCTACCCCCAACTTGGTGAAGGGACCGACTGTAATGACTGGATGAAGAGGGGTTGGGTGTGAGTGAATTTTCTGAGTGAACACCTGGTAGGGGTGACACTTCTTAACTGCTTCAATGCAATCTTTAAATATGGTGGGCCAGAAGTAACCGGCTCGCAGAAGTTTTTGGGTTGTCGCAAGCCCAGATAGGTGACCACCACAAGCCCCTTTGTGGTAGTCATTTAGGACTAACTCGACTTCCTCGTGAGTTAAGAAACGACGTAAGATACTATCTATTCCTTGGAAATACAAAGTGTCACCAACGATGGTATACTTTTTGGCTTGGTATCTAACCCGTCGTCGATCATCTCGTGAGAGATGCTGAGCAAACTTCAAGGTTTGAAGATATAAAACAATGTCTCCATACTAGGGGTCAGAGGATGAGACGAGGAAAATGTGTTCATCTGCAAATGAATGGACATGGATAACATCCTCATCTAATCATGGGAAATCAGATATTAACTCCGCAAAAACTAGTGATTTCTTGGACTTGGCTAAAGCAAAGTCGAGATCAAATTCTTGTAATATGACAATCAATTTATTATATTTTCTGCCTATGATATGCCTAGTGAGGACATATTGAAATGGATTAACATCAGCAACCACAGTATTTTTGCAAAGCAATATATAGTGTCGTAAATGTTGGACTGCGTGAACGACATCCAAAGCTAGATTTTCGATGTGGGAGTAATTAAGCTCAGGATGGACTAAATTCCAACTGAGATAGTAGATGACGTGCTCATGGAGCTCATCATCCTCATGAACTAGAACCATACCAATCGTTTCTTCAAACACGACAATATACAACAAGTAATCTCTACTGTAATAAGGAGATTTCAGTAGAGGGGTCAATAATAAGGCTTTCTTTAAAGCATCGAAAGACTCCTGGGCTCATTCATCCTAGATAAATGGGGTGTATTTCTTCAATAGGCACATGAAACCCTTAGTGATATTGGCATAATTCACTATAAACCGACGTAGAAAGTTAGCTTTCCCCTGTAAACCTTGAAGTTGTCTAATCGTGCGTGGGTAGGCAATTGAAGTATTTCCTCAACCTTAAGAGGATATACCATGATCCTAGTCTCAGAGAATAAGAATCCTAAGAGACGGCCAGACCTAACGCAAAATATGCATTTGTGAGGGTTGAACTGGATTCTATAGTAACGACATCTTTCAAAACTAGTCGAAGGTGGGTAACATGATCCGCTCTCTTGCAAGAGTGAGCAGCAAGATCATCGAGGTAAGCTTCAACTATGTGCCTAAGATCATGGAAATCGAAAGTCATGGCACGTTGGAAGGTTGCTCCGGCGTTTTTCAAGATGAAAGGCATTTTCCAATATGCAAAAGTGCCCCAAGGACATATAAAGTTTGTCTTGTGTTGGTCCTTGGGTTTGATCTGGATTTGGTTATATCCTGAAAATCTGTCCATAAAGGAAAATATTTCGCTTCCCACACACTCATCGAGAATTTGATCAATGAAAGGAGTGGGGAAGTTGTCTTTAGGACAAGCCTTGTTCAGGTCACGAAATTCCATACACACACGGATGGTTCCTTTCTTTTTATTCACATGATTGGGGTTGGATACCCATTCGGTTAGGGGAACTGGGTAGATGAAGCCAACATTAAGTAGATTCTCCACCTTTACCTTAATAGCGGGGGCATTCCTAGGATTAATAGCTCTAAGACATTGTTGAACAAGTTTAGCATCTGGATAAGTCCTAATCTCATGTTCGACAATACGAGGGTCAATCCCTGGCATCTCTTCATATGACCAAGTGAATACGTCTCGAAATTATTTGAAGAGGTTAGTGTAGATCAGAATCTCTTCTGGAAAACAATCCACACCTATATTTACATTCTCAATGATGCCAGGGGTATGAGAGATGTCGATCGAGATGGTAGGAGAAATACTCGCCATATTTCCTTCAACATAAATGCCATGTGTATCAAGTGGAAATACGACATGACTGCCTATCTCACTCAAGGTAGACATAAAATCATCTTGCTCGATTCTTTCAAGACTTGGGAGAAAATAATATCGATGATGCATATCATCCCAAGGTCTCTCGGAAACATTCATGGCTTCAAGGATGGCTTCGTCTGAAGGCAAAGTCTCATCTAAGAAATCATGTGAAAAAGATAACGAAGTGGCCCAGACGGGCCTAAGAACGGGATCCTCCTTGTCCATCTGCGAGGTAACAGGATCAGGATCGGCAGAAGATTCAAGGATAGATTGATACACAATCTTTGTTGCTGATAGTGGCATATCCATGTCATCATGTGACTGTCCTTCAATCGACGAAGTCAGAGAAGGTAGGGTCCAAGGATCACTAAAATAGGAAGTGAGGAAAGGAAGGGACCTCTCTGATGAAGCAGGCCTACTAGACATGGCGTAAACGTGGTGAATCGGTGTTGAGAAGTTGAAAGTACCCATGAGGGAAGAATACATTCCAACACCGATATTCTCAGTTTCCAGCTGAGAATTGTCAACCACAGGAATCGACGGTCCAACAGATGTGTTCGAACTAGAGTACAGAAAGGATAACTGGTCTATCATCATGATCTCCCCCTGATGAGGAAAACAAAGTATGCGGAATATGGATGATATGACAATGACCATAACATAGGTCCAATTGCGACCTAGTAACAGGTTATAATCAAGAGGTGCATCAACTACCTCTACAATCTTCCCACCTAACTGGACCAGAAAGGTGGGGAGAATACCATGAGGGCGGAAGGAATGACTGTCGAATGCAGTCAACATGGTCGACGGATTGGAAAGGGTTGGAGAACTGATAGATTTCCAATAGACTAGGGACATCATGCAAGTGGCAGCACCTTCATCAATGATTTCTCATTTGATGGTATATTTAGAATACTCCACATGGATTTGGAAAGCCACATGGTAGGCTAATCTAGGCTTCACATTCATGACATCAAACTTGATGGTTTTCGAGCCACTAAGTTCTAGAGATCTTAAGGCAGAGAGTAAGGCATTCCTCTGTGAGGGACACATCTGGAGTACCTCCAAAGACAACATCGCGCAAGGGGTTTGGCCCAAATCCTCAACAATAGAGTAGTTATGGGTGGCTCTCGCATTAGGGTTGTGGGTAGAGTGCTTGAGTACTCCTTTCAGAATACAGGGCAGTGGCTCTAGTTTCTCAATCTGTAAGTTCGTCTCTGGGGGTGGAGGAGAAGCTTCTAGGCTGGTACTGGCTTTTGAAGAGCTGTAATCACGAGAGCGGGTGGCTATATCAATTTTTTTGTTGACCATATTGATACAAACATGGTCACCATATTGCGGTGGTGGGTTTTGACTTCCACCAAATGCATTTACGGCGTTCGAAGAACTCGAGGCTAGGTGTTGGTTATGTGGGAATGGATTTGTTAGCACAGCGGGCGGTAGATTTAAAAGCCTCACAAACTCTGCAAGTTTGGGGCATAAGTGTGTAAGGTGGTCATCAGTAAAAATTTTACAAGCAAACTTCACCTTGCACTTCTCTTTCTCGCCCTCTCCAACATTATCATTTTGTTTCCCATTATTATATTTTTCCTTGGGTTTATTATTATTATTATTCCCACCCTTACGATTATTTTGACCTTTCCTTTTATTCCCATCTGGTTGTTGGTCACCATTTGGGTTTTTCGATGATTTCACAGAATGTACATCCACAGATTAGATGGGTTTGGAGGAACCAGATGAATTTGGTCCTATGGCAGAATTTGTTGCCGAGTCTATGGATTTTACATTGGTGGACCCAAAAATTCCATCAGCATGAGGTCTGGGATTCTGTCTAGGATCATGATTTGACCGTGGTGTGTCAGGAAGAAGGTGGTATAAAATCCCATAATGAGCATATATAAGATCAAATTGTTGGGCTCTAAAAATAACTTCTTCCTCACTAAAGACCCTAGAAGTAGCAACGTCCTTTCAAATAGCAGCGTGCAAATACTTTAGGAACCATTCTAAAAGAAAGGCTAGGGGTATAGGAGTCTTAACTAACCTCCTTGGTCTATTCCATTCTTGGATATGGTCTGAAATGTGAGTGTCGATACCCTAGTGTAAGGTTGAAAAAAGTTTAAGGCCAACATCATAACAAATGGGCAGTTGAAAGTGGTTGAGAAAGGATAGCACTAACTGATGGAATGACCCATATGTCCCCCTAGGTAGCTCAATGTACCATTGTGATGCAATCCCAATAAGAGTGAGGTGAAACAATCGTAATCTAATAAAATCATGATACAGAGAATTCGATGAGCACCAAAGGTGAAAAGTAGTGACATGATCACCGAGGTCCTTGCCATTCTTACCTTCAAACTTTGGAATGTTTGACAGAATCTTGGTAGGGATAGGGGGCCATGTGGGATCATGACTCACCAGGTCATTCATTAGTTTAGAAAAATATGGCAGATTAAGCGTGGCCATAAAGGGAATACGGGGTTGTGACACCTGACCCCATCCTCCCGTGAAAGACTGTGCGTTAGGAGTTGCATTCCATCCAGGATTCTGGTGAGGACCAAAACCTTGTCTGGAATTATAAGACCCTCATCCAGGATGATTCGTTAAATATGGATTGGGCATCATTCCAAAAGGAATGTTTTGATAAGGATTATGAAAATTGCCCCCAGTTGGATTAGATCCAAGCTGAGGGTTGCTGAAATTACCTCCAATTGGATTAGATCCACATTGGGGGGTGCCCAAAGTGTGAGACTGACCTCCTCCAGGTGGGAACCCGAAGAATTGGAGTGGATTCGTCATGCCAAAAGTATTGGTCAGAATCGGCACCGAGGGAATAGGGATATAGGGCAAAAATTGTTCGCCAGTTGGGTTGTTCCATCCAGCCGTAGAAGGATTAGACCCATGGTTAAGAACATGGAAACTTCCTATATTAGGATTCACTTGGGGAATTAGAGAAACACCAAACGGGAAGCGAGTGTAAGGAGGTGTAGTTCCCCCAAGTCCAAGGCTAGTGTTATGGCCAGCAACTGGGATGGCAGTTGAAAACTGTGAGGTGAAGTTAAGCATACCATAAGAAAATGGACTACAAGTCATGGGGATGGTCTGAAAATTGTAACTCAACGAGTTTCCAAAACCCCCAAAAGAGTTTGAGGCAAGAGATGAAGCATTAACTATAGGCCAATCCATTGTACCGGTATAATCCTCCATCACTGCAACAGTAGTGGCTACAGGTGTCTAAGGGGTTCCATTAACTATAGGGGGATTAGGAGTTGAAGAAATCCCAGTGTTCTGAAGACTAGACTCGATACTCATCCTTGTGGGACCACAATTCTAAAAAGTGGATGTGTGTGTACCACTACTGATAACTCTATGCCTTTTAGAAGGCAATAACTCGAAAACCGGTGGTAATTGTAACAACCGACGGGACCTGCGAGGAAGTTGGTCCGACTCCACGATGAATTATAACTCTCCAAAAAATAAAATATATCCTAAGGCCAACTAGTAGTCAAAGAGCATACCAAAAAGTCAAATGGCCAATATGCGTGCAAACGGGCTAAAGTGGTTGAGTGCCCTTCCTCACTAGAGAAGGTATGTCTCGTCCAGGAGGGACCTGAGACTCCTTGCTAAAGTTTGGAGGTAACAGAAATAGTTATAAGGGCCCTCGTAGGCTTAAAAACTAGTTGGTCAGATACCCCCGGAGAGGTAATCCTCCATAAAAGTTGTGTGTTGTCTGACCCCTATCTGACTCAAGGTACAAGCAGAATAACCCCTGCAAGTAACCTATGAGATACCTAAGTCAAGAAACTAATAAACCATTGTATAACCGATGCACAAACGAGTAGTCGTAAGTCCGGATCACCGTATGGGAAGGGTAGAAAATCCTGAAACGTTGAAAGTACCACCTCTCACAGAGGTATGGTCACTAGCAAGATCCCCAAATATGAATAAATCCACAGAAATATCTCTGACACTAGGTGAGTATCTAGGGGTTATCCCTTCAACTTACTTCGTGCGACCTCGTGATTAAATCCGGTGTGAGCGGAGCCTCCTGATATTACCAATTATACAATGGACTTCTCAACTCCTTGTCTCAGACACATGTTGATTTAATTTCCTTGGAGAAGTTTACTCACAAAATCCTATTCCAAGGCACTAAATCCTAGGCTAGTTTGTGCACCCTAAAAAACAAAATCGTGACTAATCAATTTTAGTTTAAAGCGTAAATTTTATTGGTCATGGTTACTCAAAAATGTATGGAAGTGAAACTCATGGTGTTATGACTCTGCAAGAAAATAAATATGAATATAATGAAAGTCTATCTTTAACTTTTTGATGAATGATATGCTAACAAAACAGTGCAATTTTCAATTTCAACTCTGCAATTCAGAAGTAAAAATGCAATATTTCGCTAAATGTGCTAAGCTAATGATAAATATTGAAAGACAAAAATTCCAACCAATGCAAAATGCCTCTTTTTTGTATTTTCAAGAAAATGCATGGACTGACAAGCAACCTGATATATAAATTCCGCTGTGTATAAAAATAGTAACTCGATCAGAATACCAAGCAGCCAAGAAAACAACATAGAAACCAAGGACAAATTAAAAATCGAAAACAAAGAGAAAGACTACGCCCAAAAATTTAACTCCCAATAGGCTTCCTGTCATCCCAGATAATCTCAACAGGCACTACAGAGACCCAAGAAGGCTCATTAATCATCAAATCCTACCCAACAGTCACTAAACCAAGCAAATAAGCAAGGGGAAGTGGTATACACGATTGTTCAGGAGAATAGAGCGTATATACGCTTCTTTCAGTGAGACAGAACATGTGTATACGCGATTGTCAAGGGAAAAAGGGCGTATATTCTTTAAAACAAGGCCAGGCAAGGGTAAAAGGATGAAAACTCAGACCCAAAGTGAACAGAATCTGTCTAGTAGTGATATGACAAGAAACACAAAGGAAAAAGAGCAATGCAAAAAGAAAAAGTACTTCAACCCTTAGAAGGAAGATCTCTCCCCAGTGGAGTCACCATTTCTGTTATAAGGGAAAAACTCTCTATGGCCAAGTGTAAACCACAACAGACAGGTATGACTGCAGAAATCAACTCAATTCCAACATATTCTATATAGACTAATGTGCAATATGAGAAAGAGGCCTACCTCAATCCAACATTTGATGATGTTCTAGCATTGAGCACTTTGACCCAAAGCTTTATACCTGCAAGAAGTTCTCAACAAACAAGCAACACAAGAATATAGTGATCATAAAAACAGGTCAGCACATCAGATAGCATAATCCATTAATAAACATTACAAACACGCCAATGGATAATAATCATACATTTGCAAGATATCAATAGGACAAGAAAGGAGTATTTCTATTAATAGTTGATCAGCAGAAGTGACAACATTACAGACTTCCATGTCGACACGGTTTGAAACCAAGAAACCAAGTTCCTTCTAACTGGGTCTCCACCACTTCAATCCTCCACTAAAGGAAAGCTCATAGGAAAGAGGCAATGAGGTCCTCTCAACAATAAGGGAAGAGCTTGGGGTTTGAACACTATGTTCAGACTTGAGGGACAAAGGGATGCAGACTCAATATGAAGTAATTTCTCTAGAGTAACTTTTCTCTCAAAGTTGAATGCTTTCTCCTCTTTTCCATAGTTTGAAATTGTGCTCTTATAGCCTTTAGAATGCAACTGAAGGGCCGAGTCAGAACGTTTCCAGTATATGGAAGGCCAAGGATCAGAGATCTCCTATCGTAACATGGAAACTCGACTTCATTTGTTATTTTCTGGCACAAATACCGATATACGCAAGCTATAGTGGAGCAACAAGCATATACGCATCTTGCATAGCAGTTAGGGAGTGTATATGTGGAAAAATGTATATTTTTAGCTCTGGATTCATCAAAAAGGGATGATAAGTCTGCATAGGGAAATGGAAAAAGGCCCTCTGTGCAAGATAGCAATGGTGAGACAAATCTTGCTATAATAATATATAGTAGGAAAGGTGTGTATATGTGGAAAAATTATATTATTAGCTCTGGGATTTGTAAAAAGGGAATTCAAGTCTGCATAGGGAAATGGAAATAGGCCTTCTGTGCAAGATTGCATGGGGTGAGGAAAATATTGTTATAACATTATGGAGGAATTGGGAAGAAACATGAGAACAATAGGTTTTATAGTGTCAACCAAATTTACATTCATATTGCAAAGAACTTAGCCTTCCATTCTAGGACTAAATATATACAACTTAGTTACCATTTCGTATGATTATTTTTGGAAGATGCATAGTGGAACATAGAAAATATACACACTAGTCAGAATCCCAAAGACATGTTAATGAAGGAAATAACCAAAGAGAAATTAAGTTCCTTCTTAGTTTCAGTTGTCCTTCAAGCATTAAGGTGAATATGAGAAACTTATCAAGTCCAAAATTTGAGCATAGTCTAGTAGGTGAAATAGCAGGGAAGTTTTTGTGATCAATCTTCAAGTGGGAGATTGTTGGTTGTAGATCCTGATTATCTTCCTGATTGAAAGGTCTCGTTTCATCCATGTTTGGATCCAAATCCTTGGCAGGGATTTTTCTTATATTCTTTGCATGATTAGCACCATACACTTTTACGTTGCACTAGGTGCAACGAGAGGGGTCATAGAGGAGGCGAAGCTCCCAAGAAAAACATTTTGGGAAGTTTTTTGCGTTTGTTTTGGACGATTTTGGCACACAATTTTCCATCCCATGGCTTTCTAATTCTAGTTAATGAATTAAGGTTGTAATCTAAACTAGGTGAATGGATTAGGGATTTTGGATGTCGTGGGATCCTATATATTGTATTGTAATGGTGAAGTTAAAATGATGAGAGAGAGAGAGGGAGTATAATGATTGAGAGAGGAGACTATGAGAGAGTGAAGATGAGGTTGTAGTGGATGTGTTGTAGGTGTTTCCCCTTCATTTTTATAGACATAATAAAGGAAGGACTTGTTATTTCTCAATGGACATAGCCCATATCAGGTGACCCATGTATATTGGTGTCTCTCTTGTATTGTGTTATTTTGTGTTTTATTTCTAGATTCATTTTGATTTGTTTTATTATTTTTTCTCCATAAACATATCTCTAACAATTTATGGCCCCAGCTAGACCCAAGTTAGAAAATTCCCAAAGTGAGCGCCTCAAGGATCAAAGTGTGTCAAACTAGCAACTAAGGGATAGAGACCGAGGAGGGAAACACACCTAAGGAACCCATATATGAACTATACATCCTATATAGGTTCCACATCTAAGTTGAGGTGAGGGGGACTCTAGGAAGGTGATCCATTACACTAGATATTTTTTGAGAGGTATCGTATCATCATTAGGTGAGTCACCTATGAATGCAACAAAAGAGTGGACTATATAATGTGAATCTTGGTGGATAAAGGTATTTGAGTACCTAAGTGTGAATCTCATATGTTATACTTAGTCCATTCGAAAGGCATACTTGATGAAGATGTGACATGGATTTGTGAAGCGAAGTTCGAAAAATTGAGTAAAAGAAAAGAAGTCATTGAGGAGAGTGGAAATTGAGGAAGCACACAAAGATGCTCTTTGTTTCTTGGCAAGGAGAGATTAATGCAAGAGAACCCATGTATAAGCAATCAGTGAAAGTGCACAAGAACAAGGTCAAGGGAATCTTGACAATTGGAATGCAAGAAGATACATGGGTCACTATAGAGGAAGAAGTTGTAAAGAGGGATGAAGAGAAATCGTTGATCAAAGGTTGGAAAGGTTTTATTACAAAGGTCAAAGGGAATACAAACAAATTCGTGAGCAACAAGATCACCTCGAGATATATCATAGATCACAGACAAATTATCATAAGTACAATGTCAAAGGAAACAATAATCCCAACAATTGAGATGACATGAAGAAGGAATGGCAGGGATTAGAGACATGAGGTGAAAGTTGGTAAATGTTATCCAAAAGAAAATGAAGAATGCAAAGTTAAGAATGAATGCCATCAAAGGTTTGAGATAAATTAGAGATGCCTTAAAGGAGGCCTGTAGAGACAAAATTATGAGGACTAATTGGTTGTATGGCTTGAGAGAAGCCATATGCCAATATAAATTAGTAGGAGGAAGTGGAGTTCATGATATGAGAACTCCAAATGAAATATATATAGATCTCAAGGCATAAATAAGTCAGAGAAAGTGGAGTTCATGATATGAGAACTTCAGATGAAATATATAGATCCCAAGGCTTGGTAGAGTTTTGAAATATGTCAAGGAAACAATGTATTAGAGGTGAACCCAACAAAGCTTATTGGAAGTCGGAACCCTTGAAAAATATTTAATATAAAAAAGAACAATGAAATGAAGGTAAATGACCAAGGAAAGAATTCTATAAATAAATTCCCATAAATAACATGAGTAGTGAGGAAATCATACTATCTTCATTGAAAATGAGGAAAAAGGGTAATTTAAGAACTAGACAAGGGGAATTTAAATAACATGAGTGAGGAAATTATACTATTCGCATTGAAAATGAGGAAAAAGACATGAGTGAGGAAATTATACTATTCGCATTGAAAATGTGGAAAAAGGGGAATTTAAGAACTATACAACCATGATTGAAGCAGAGCGAAGATGAACATCTAAGACTATGGAAAAAAGATGGAATGAAAAGGAAAAATGAAATTGAACAATTATAAAGGAGTTCATGATTAAATAAAGGGAAAACGATTAAAGAAGGGATTCGGTTCCTTGAGACATACATAGGGACAGACTGTAGATAAAAAGGAAACACCCATATATATATATAAATTTTGATGAAAAATATTATTGGTTAATTAATTATATATAGTAAATAATAATATTGGTTAATTAATTTTT
>SNQJ01S0079099.1:21719-54644 GCA_010110895.2 Picea sitchensis | reverse complement strand
GTATTTCTTAAAAAAAAAAAAAAAAAGTTAATTTTACCTTTGTGTAAATTTAACTTATAATCATTTGTTTTGTATGGGAGCATAAGTGGAATATGTGGGATTTATTATTTTAAGAGTCGTTTCAAGAAGCGTATTTAGTGTATACATCGAATCAATTTATGAAATTCGTTTTTAATTATTTAGATGCAATTTATCTATGTGTATTAATTTTTTACTTAGAGCTAAGTTGACATTAACATATATTTTTTTTGTTTATTTAAGGTTAATAATGAAATAATATATATGATTAAAACATGTGATTTTAAGTAGAACATGGCATATGTGTGTGTCCACGTGCGCTACGTTAAACATGGAATCAAACATTTTAGTCATATTAAAGTATTGCATCAAGAGTAGCGAGGTGATCTAAAACTTAATATGGAGGAGATGTTGAGACGTTAGCGTTATGTTAGATAACACTACATTAAAAAAACAAATTCGACTCAATTTAAAATAATAATAATAATAAAAATAAAGTTGGCTCAATCAAAAATAACAATTACACGCACCATGTAAAACTTGACATCGAATGAAATAATAAAAACAAAAATCACACCTTAATAAATTTGATCCCTCTTAGTGCTTGATAGATCCAGATTTAAGATGGATCTACACTGGTAGAAAACACATATCAATACAACAAACATTATTTTGGAGAAGGTGACTGTTGGGGTAAGAAAAAGGTACAAATATTCTCCTTGTTACTTTGGTTTATGATATATTCGTTGCTGAATTTTATATTAGTTTGAAATAATTAGGGAAGAAAATGATTAAAAAGCTCTTGAAAATAATATTAAATGATATTAGATATTTTCTAAACTTTGGTTTGAATTGCTTTGATTTTATGAAGAAATGGACAATTGTTGTTAATTGAGGATAATCAACAAGACCGTGAAGATGCACAGACCATTGAAGATTAAAGAAATCAGGCACAAAACAGTTCAAAGGAAGATTGATTTTTATCTTGCAATCTTCATAAATAGTAAAAGAAATCGTGAGGATCTCTCGATCCTCAAGATAGCTTAATTTACTTGTCGTATTGTAATATATAAAGAAGAGTGAACGATAGAGAGATATATCATAATTTTGATCTCCTAATTGTTGATACTCTGTACAACAACCCAGTTGTAAATGACTTATCAATTATGGAAGTAATGGAAGTTTCAAGCGTTTTGACCATTTCTGCGTACAGAGTTTTTCATAACAGTCTCTTCTGAAAACCATGGGCCCAATCAACATGAGCTATTGTCTTATCTGTAATTTTATCGATTCTGTCATAATTTTGTGATTTGATATTTCCTTCAACAGTTAGAATAGATTCATTAATGTGTTGTTTCTATTATGAATTGGTTGTGTTATTCCATTCGCAGAGAGTAAATCTTCTATTTGGAAATTATCGATTATTGTTCCATTACCGATTGCTATCAATTTATCGCTTTTGGATTCTTTTCATTAAGTTTACATTTGATGTTCCTTTCATTAAATTCACATTTGATGTTCCTTTCATTAAATTTTCATTTTTTGTTCCTTCTTAAATATCAGTAGATCATTGTTCTTTGAGAGATTGATTCATTAGTGTTTTTGCAGATTAAATTGTTGTTTCATGGATAGATGAATGAGTTTAGTAATTAATTGATGTTTTGTTTCATAGTTTGTTTCTGTTGATTGGGTTACTAGTTTCAGAGTTTGTAGTTAATGTGTGAAGAACTTGATTATTACAGTAATTTAGATAGACCCAGATTTGTTGTAATTGAAATATCTACACGATTTAAACCTTGACAACTTATCTCCATAGATTTTTCTGACAATATTGAGAGAAAAGACGAATCCTCGGTTGATAAAATTAATGTCAGACTAAGGTTGTTTTTAGAACATCTTTAGAGCCCAACATTTTGGTGTTGTTGTCGGGGATATTGTCAAGAATAGTATAGGTTTTGTCTCTGAAATGATGAGGTATTGAAAACAGAAGGTAAGAACCTACGCAGGCAATAAGTAAAATGCTTGTGCCAATGCCTACCTTCAGCTGATGCATAGAGATTACATAGGTGCATAGAAGTTTCATCGATGTGTATGACTAAGAATAAATAACCTGAAAAACAAAAACCCTTACCAAATACTACAAAATCCCAGGGCTCGGTGGCCCCTGGAAGGAGCACTTTTATAGATGAAATTATCCAAAAGGATGAATCTCGAGCCTCGATTGGACCTCAAAACGGTTATACCTGAGTCCCTCAAGAAACAAATTCACCAACTACAACTCACACTGAGGTTCATAGCGGAACTAAAGGAACTGAACAGAGTTTCCAAAATACACACACTTGACTTTCCACTCCTTTAGGCAAGGGAAATTCTTGTAATTTGAGAGAAGGAGAAGGGGAGACCAGTGGAATTGTTGAGGCAAACCCGAAACCACTTGAACTTGGATCTCTTGTGATTTTGGAAGGAGAAGGAACACATGAAATCCCAAACATAGGTAGTGCGGCCAAACCTCCTAAGGGACCAAGTAATCATCCACCCTGAGTAAAACACCCAGACCAAGAAATCCTTAAGGGTTATTGGCACATTTTTGACCGAATAGCATAGCAAAATCAACCGCGACCCCAGAGCCATACTACCACTTTGGAATATCCTATAGTTGATCTAGTTGTTAATGCCCCAATGAAATCCATTCCACTACATAATCTTCCAAACTTCAATGGATTGATCTCAGAGGACCCTGACGCGTTCTTATTCGAATTTGATGTCATGTGTAGAGGTTATGACTATACCTTCGAACCCTAGAAACTAAATCTATTTCCTTCCACTTTGAAAGGAGAAACTTTACAATGGTTTATGGGACTAGGGGAAGGAACTATAAATTCATGGGATGAAATGAAACAAGCCTTCCTTACGAAATATCAAGACTACTGTAGAACCAAGGATTTAAAGGATGAAATCTTTAAAATGGTTGCAAAAGAAAATGAAACACTAGAAGAATATGTTGAAAGATTTCAATATAACTTGTAGAGATCACCTTATGGTACACTACCAGGTGAGGTACTTAAAGCCACTCTAATTAAAGGTATGAAGGATGAATGGGTAGAGACGTTAATTTTGATGGGAAAAGTCGATATTTATCAAGAAACATATGATGAAATTGTCCAATTGTGTATCAGGTGTTCGCGCAGTAGTACACAAACCAAATTGGGAATATGAGGCTCCATCACCAGAAGTAGCAACATTACTAGTGGGAGTATCACCCGAGCAGAAATTGGTAATCTTTTGGAAAATTTTAAAACTGACATTTTGGGTACTTTAACTACGCAATTGGATGTTTTGCAGGCTAAATAGAGGCAAGCGGAAGTAGAAAAATCATTGGTTTTATTTTTTCCACAGTGCAGGAAGAAACATAGTCCAAGGGAGTGTCCCTTGGACATGGTTCGAACCTACACTATATGTGCCAAAGACCATGCGACAAAGTAATGTCCATCACTTCCAGGACTAAAAGTCATCTTTAAAGAAACATAAGAAGAAATAGAACCGGTATATCTGATGGATCAGTGTAACTAATGGCAGGCTCATCCCCCAGGTATGCTACAATATCCTTCTTCTTTCTTTTCTGGACAATATAATCAGTAGCATAATCCTGGAAATACATGGCAGGGCTAGCCATTTGTTAACCCCACCTGGCAGTCCCAAACATATCCTACGATACCCTGGCCAAATCAACTGGTTCGCACTCCTAATTGGCCTAACTTGCAATACTCTACCCCGTTTTGGCAGAATTCAAATAATAGCCTCTATCCTTCACAATAGACTAGCACAGTTGCCCAAGCCCCCAATTGGACTCAAAACTGGCAGCACCCCATGGGAATGACCAATCAACCTATGGGAATGGTTCCTCAAGCTTAGCCCACTTTACAAGGTCCACTTCAATTGCCCCAAAATCCCCAACTTCAAATGTTCCCTCAACTACCAGCTCAACCCAACCCGAATCCTCATAACAAACCAGTCCATCTTGTGCAAATTGTCGATAATTTAGAAGGTGAAACAAACTCTTTAGGGTGAAATGAACTTCGGTTAAGGTCAAGGCATGTAATTTCTCATGAGGAAAGTAGCATTCATCAAGAAAAGGAGAATGAGAATGATAGACAACCAACAATAAAACCGTCGACTGTGGTTATAACATAAGAAGCAGAACATGGGGAAAATGAAATCAAGCAACAAAATTATGATAAAGACATAATTTCTCCTCCCCCATTTCCTGAAAGGCTAATGATAGAAAAAACAACTTTATATCCCAACTTTGATATCGTTGGGGAACTAAAAAAATCTACCTGTTAAAATTCCACTCCTACAAGATTTACAATATATTTCTATTTATGCGAAAACAATTAAAGAATTATGTGGGAAGAAGCTCGGAAGGAAAACTAAGAATCCATCAACTGTTCATGTGGTAGGAACTTTATTTGATCTTATTCTAGGAAAACAGGAGCCGATTAAATATGTAGACCCAGGGAATCCTGTGGTAACAGTTCAGATACAGGGTTTCTTTTTCCCAAATACACTGGTGGATTTTGGAGCAGCCATCAATATTCTGACCATCGAGACCTGTAATGTCCTGGGTATCACCTCCTATGAACCTACTTCAACTCTGTTAGAATTGTATGATAGATTGGTGGTTAAACCAGTAGGCACATTACAAGACATAGCAGTCTTGGTCGACTCTTGGGAGTACCTAACTGATTTCCTAGTTATTAACCCAAGAAGTAGACTAGATGGACACCCATTAATATTAGGGTGACCATGGCTAGCAACAATCAATGTATACATAGGATGTCGCACAAGAAACATGACAATTGATAGAGGAAGTTCTATAAAGAACCTTATCTTGTATCCTCCAGCTAAACCAAGTTTTCCTTTCATACACCAGCAGTTGCAACCACCTAGATATCCTGAAGAAAATATACACCCTCCTCTTAGACTGGAAGAAGATCTTGGGCTCAAAAACCAACTAGAAGATGATGTGATCAACAACTTCATTAACAACCCAACTGTTATAGGTAACCCAACATGTCAAATGATAAAATCTGTTTTAGATAATGAAGTGCAGAGAGATCCTTTGGAATAATTGATGGAGCAACATATTCCCACCATTGTTGTCCATAACAAAATTGTAGTTGAAATCACACCAGGAAGATTTCTGAATATTAATGCCAATTTGAATGACCAACAACAACAAAAATTAATGCAGATCCTTTCTAAATACCAACAGGATTTTGCTTGGGAGTATTCCTACATGAAGGGAATTGATCCCCAAATATGTAAAAATCATATCTATATCGAAAAAGATACCTGACCCATCCGATAGCCCCAACGAAGATTAAACCCTCATCTCAGGGACATTGTCAAAGAATAATTACAGAAAATGTTGGGGAGTAGATTTCATATATCCTATTTTTGAAAGCCAACGGGTCTCCCCACTGGCAATCGTCCCTAAAAATAATGGTAAGTGGAAAATATGTGTATACTATAGAGAACTCAATAAAGCTACTGAGAAGGACCATTTTCCCCTACCTTTTATAGATCAGGTCCTTGATACTTTAGTAGGGAAGCAATTTTTCTCCTTCTTAGATGGCTTTAGTGGTTATAATCAGATTCAGATTTCTCCAAAAGACAAGGATAAGACCATATTTATATGTCCTTGGGGTACCTTCTCATATCGAGTATTTCCCTTTGGGTTATGTAATGCTCCAACTACACTCCAGAGAACTATTTTAAGCATATTTTCTGATTTAATTAATGAAGGACTTGAAGTTTACATGGAAGATTTTACCCCTTATGGAACTGAATTTGATCAAGCTTTAAGCAATATGGAGAAGGTACTGGAACAATGCATTGCTACTAGGCTATGTTTGAGTCATGAGAAATGTCATATGATGATAATTGAAGCTGTGGTACTAGGACACTATGTTTCTGTAGATGGAATCAAGGTAGACCCAACAAAAATAGAGGTAATCCTTAAATTTCCTACATCTCATACATAGACCGAGGTACGTAGTTTCCTTGGATGTGCCAGATATTATCGAATATTCATAGAAAAAATTTCAAGAATAACTGCACCTTTACATGATTTAACCAGTAATGTGGAATTTCAGTGGTCTGATAAGTGTGATGTTGCATTTGCAGAGCTTAAAAGGTTAATTTCAATAACACCAGTGCTGAGAGGACCATACTGGAAGTTACCATTTCACATCTCTTCAGACACATCGGACGTCACTATAGGTGATGCTCTTGGACCAAAAGAAGACAAGAAACCTTATGCTATTTACTTTATTAGTAAAAATCTTACCCCTACCGAATTAAATTACATAGTAACAGAAAAATAATTTTTAGTTGTTATACATGCTATTAATAATTTTCGACACTGCATAAAATGCTATCCAGTGTTTCTGTATACTAATCACTCTGCCATTGTATATTTAGCCAACAAACCAATTCCTAATGGATGGGTTACTCGGTGTTTGTTGTTGTTGCGGGAATTCAACATCACCGTTAAGGATCGACCAGGAAGAGAAAATATTGTTGCATATTTTTTATCTCATATACCCAAGATAGATAACTCTTTGACAATCGAAGACCAATTTCTAGATGAACATTTGTCCGTTGTGACTATTAAGACACCTTGGTATGTTGATGTGGTGAATTATATGGTAGTTGGGAAATTTCCAGCGCACCTGTCATCAAGAAAAAGGAAATTCATTGTTCAACGTAGTGCACGGTTCACCTAGATTGGTGGATATATTTTCCACACAGGGTCTATTCTTCAGATCTGAAGATGTATCAGAGAGGATGAAATTCATGATGTCTTGAAGGCATGTCACGATTAGACCTATGGAGGACACTTTGTAGACCACAAAACTGGGCATAAGGTTTTACAGATGGGTTATTATTGGCCCTCGATATTTAAAGATGCAAATAAGTATGTCCAGGCCCGCGATAACTGTTAGAGGATGGGCCAACTAGGACAAGATGATGAAATGCCCCTACAACCACAAGTGGTGGTGGAACCTTTAGAGAGATGGGAACTAGATTTTGTTGGTCCCTTTAACTCAAAATTAAATCCAAAATCTTATATACTAGTTGCAACAGACTATATGACCAAGTGGGTAGAAGCAATAGCCTTGCTAAATGAAATTGAGGAAGCAGTCATTAAATTTCTCTTTGAACTATTTTAACACTATGGATTACCCAGGGAAGTAATCACGGATGAAGGGTCACAATTTAAAGCACATAAAATATCGGCCACTCTGCGCAATTATCACATTAAACATAGGGTTACCTCCCCATACCACCCCCAAGCAAATGGACAAGTGGAAAGTACCAATAAAGTCTTGGAGGTAATCTTGAAAAAAATAATCTCAACAAATAGTCATGGTAAGTCGTGCTTCCAAATTCCTTATGGGCCTATCACACAACATGGTGTAACACTAATAGATACTCTCCTTATCACCTAGTCTTTGGAAAAGAGCCTATCTTTCCAATTGAATTTGAGATCAAGACTCTAAAAATGGCCCAGGAAATTGGACTGGATCTTACGAAAGCACACACGCAACACTTGCTACAACTCAATGAGTTATATGAAGCATTATTGTTTTCCCTTCATCTCTCTGTTGTTATTTAGCAGCAGAGAGCTATGTGGCATGACAAGCATATCAAGAAGAAATAATTCCAGAAAGGTGATTGGGCGCTTCTTTATGATTCCAGATTTCAGGATTTCCCCGGGAAGTTGCAGACAGGGTGGCTGGGACCGTATGAAATCAAGGAAGTCCATGATAATGGAACTGTCACTTTAGTTACCATCGATGGGTCTAGTTCTCCTTTTCTGGTAAATGGACATCGACTACGGCTCTACCATTAGCCGCTTTCAAAAGAATCATTTTTCCAAGAAGTAAGTATGATCCTACTATTCAGATTTTAGCTAGCTAGGAAGGTAACCTAGCATCTTTAGCTCCATGAAATTGTTGTTTTTTCCAGCACTGTACATATTTTATATATTTTTCTTTGAAGATTTGATTGAGTTTTTTTAAGTTTTTTACTTTCTAGGGAAGTCACTATAAAGAGTTTTGGAGAACAAAGACTAGAAAGGATGTAAAATATGACTGTAATGAAATATAATTAGCACTCTTCTTATGTTCCTTATTCAAACTCCAAATTTCTCTTGTTTCACTTTGAAAAAATCCATTGAATATAAACCTTGTTTTTATATAGGAGATGAATATGTCATGTTTCGCAGCAAAAGTCAAACAACTGTACTCAAAAGATGTGCGGTTGTGACTGTAGTAAATAAAAATCAATGCATGACACCATAAACCATCCAATATATTGTATTCCCTTGATCATTGAATAAACCTACCCATAAAGTTAAATTAATTTAGTTGATGACTAATCAATCCTAGATTCGCTAAAACAAAAATTTATTTATACGAGAGGTATCCAATTACTTAATTAGATGGTCCAATTTGAAAATCGTCGTCATCTTCCTTGAACGTAACAACTTTCTTTCCATTTTTTTTTATTATTGTTCCCTTCCCGGGTAGTGTCGTTCATTCAAACGTAACAACTATTGTTTCCTTTGTTACGATTGTTGTTCCCTTTGCGAGCAGTGCCGTTCATTCGAATGTAATGACTGTCGTTCCCTTCATTGCGATTGTTGTTCCCTTTGTAGGTATTGTCATTCATTCAAACGTAACAACTGTCATTCCCTTTGTTGCGATTGTTGTTCCCTTTGGGGGTAATGAATTTCATTCGAAAGAAACAACTGTTGTTCCCTTTACAGTTGTTCATGTTTTTGCTCCTTTCCCTTGAAAGCAACGATTTTTTTGTTTCTACCAACAACACGTGTTGTTTTTATGAATACTCCTTATACATTTAGCTATTCCTTTGGGTGTGAACTTTACTAACTAACAACACTTCTAATTATCATGGAAATGATTTCTTATTTTATTTTTGAGGAATATCTAGCATACCTTATCAAATTGTTTATGGATTGGTTCTTCTGAATTATCTTAATATTGTTCATAATCCATAACCACCATAATTTGTTTCTTTTCCCTATATATACATATACTTGAGTGATAATTTTCCTTCACATCATAATAAGGAGTCTAAGGCACATTTTTACTTGGCATCCTTACACTTCTTACGCCATCCCACACTCTTAAGGAGTAGATGAGCCTCCCTTAATAAATCCTAAAAAAATAGAAATAAAAAAATAAATATAAATATAATAAAAGAGAAAACCTTCTCTCAAAAAGGATAGGGGGTCTCATCATGAGCCAACCTACAATGATCATAAGATATTAACATAAGTGACATACCCACCATGGCTACCACACTAGGGAAATGGCCTTTGGCATTTAGGGTCAAAGGATAAGAGGTCTCATCATGAGACGACTTGTTCACTTTGTTATGATATAGTGAGTGGCATTGTTGTTATCTGGATACCAAACCAGGATAGTGGCATTTTTGGAAAAAGACTATTCAAACTATTTATTGAGGATACTAGCTCATATATGGGTTAAATGGAAACCCTGTCAAGGATATGGACACCTGCTCGCAACAGTGGCTTTGCCTATGGTATTGAAGTTTATCTTAATTCGCCAATTTTTTATTGTGCTCATAGATTTCCTTTCTTTAAAAAGAGGCTATCATTCTTGCTATATTCAACACAAGGGAGGATAAAAAAATTATGACAAGTGGCATATTTATAAAACTTGGACATATTAGGAATATTCATAATTTCTTCCTTAACACTTTGGATATTGGTATTTTGGCTTGCACTTTCCACAAAAGATGTGATTTTTGTTCATGATTAACATTAAGGTGCTTTGGAAATTATTAACGGTTTTTTTCCCAGTGGCGACGACGTAATAATTAACCCCTCACTTCACTGTCCATCATTATTATGTTCACACATACGATCGGTCGAGGTCGACCTTTCACTCATTGGGGGGTGGACATTCTGCATGATTATCGATAAGCCATAATGATTACAGATAATGGGAAATTATGTAATTTTTTTATATACCATTGTTGTTATGTAATTTTTACCATTTCTAGTAACTTTCTTTTACAGGCTGGTCTAACAAGTTTTACAGGTGGGAACGATAGTTGTGTTGATTTTCTTGCAGAATATATGGGTGGCAGAAGTATTTGTCGTGAGCCTACACTATTATGAGTGATTGATCAGGCTAGGGAAATTATACACAGTTTAGGGTGGACACGGTATTTTAACAGACTGTAGGGATTTGATACAAATGTTGCGCTAGCATTCTTCCAAAATCTACATGGGGGAATCTCAATAATTTAGTGCATACAAATACCAGTTGTTGGCATCAGAAGTCACTCCTGGATTGCAGCAGGAGTAAGACCGAGGCCCATTAGTTTAAATGTCACGATTTGTTAATAAAGGGTGATGGATGGAAGTAAAATCGGAACAATATTGTTCTAACTCAGAAACTAGGTTGGGCATGCACAAGAAGATGAGGCATTGATTCAATTTTAGGAATTAAGTTGTAATAAGGGAAAGTATGAGGAAGACTTCTATAAGGAAGTGTGAATGGCGTTTGTAGGCATCGGGCTTCCAACAACCTGTAGAAGAAAACTTTGAACATAAGAACCTCTTATATTTAAAAGAAAAAACACTAAAAGAACATAACAACGCTATAATAAATCCTTTATCATAACAGAGTCACAACGATTCATGTGAATCATTCAGTCATGAACTCTTTCAGTATGATATCTAAACAAGATGAAAAAGAGAGCTACCTTACATTAAACAAGAAAATTTCATATACAGATACATAGCCAAGAAAACCAGTGATTCATTAAAACATTACAGTCGGGAGCTCTGCTCTACCATCCATCCCCACAAAAATACAAAAGCTGAGTATATATACTTAGAGAAACTCTCCACCTTGGTAGCAAGAGGGTAGTTGAAACATTAAAATCCAACCTAGTGTGTGTAGGCTCCTCTGGTCAGACGAGGACATCAGATCAACATGGATTCTTAGGAAAACCTGGACACAGGATGATCTTGGGCAGACTGCCTGCCAGAACTTCCATGCCTTACATTTAAGGAGTGAGGTGAGGTTTCAACCACCTCCTCCTACCTTTATTTACCTATAGCAGGGATCAAGATCAAGGCCGATTTGAATTGGCACCTAGAGAACACTGTAACACCTCCTACAACTAAACCCGGTGCTTCGACCCTTTAACCAACTCTTTTTATCACCCCAAGTGACCATGGGCCGTGACCCTACGCCTATCTTCAAAAGAGCTTTTCGCATTTCACATTTCAACGATTCCAGATGCAATGGAGGAGTGACCCCCTATATTTTGAAGTCCCGATAGCTGAAATGACGAAACAGCTAATCATTTCACATTTCGGGGTTTCCTGATGCAATGGATGAGAGACCCCATGTCTTTTGAAGTCTCGGTAGCCAAAATGACAAAATGGCTAATCGTTTTGTGTTTCAGGGTTTCCCGATGCAGTGGAAGAGCGACCCACTGTCTTTTGAAGTCCCGATAGCCGAAATGCCGAAACGGCTAATCATTTCTCTTTTTGGGGTTTCCCAATGCAATGGATGAGAGACCTCGTGTCTTTTGAAGTCTCGGTAGCCAAAATGCCGAAACAACTAATCATTTCGTGTTTTAGGGTTTCCCGATGCAATGGATGAGAGACCTCGTGTCTTTTGAAGTCTCGGTAGCCAGAATGACGAAATGGCTAATCATTTCACATTTCGGGGTTTGCCAATGTAGTGGAAAAGCGACCCCTTGTCTTTTGAAGTCTTGGTAGCTGAAATGCCAAAACGGCTAATCGTTTCGCATTTCGGTGTTTCCCAATGAAATGGATGAGAGACCCTATGTCTTTTGAAGTCCCAATAGTTGTGATTGCGACTGAGCCTAATCAGGTGCCATGTTTCTCGACTGGATCAAACAACCACGATCATTTCATGAATGTGGCCATAAGAGATGAGCCCATGCGCTAAACCCTGTGCAAATTCGTGACTCAAGCCTACCCGATGAACATCGATCTTCTCCATATATGGATCGTCGTCGTTGAAAACAAAATGCCGCTTGCTTGATTTTAAACCTGAAATGGACTTCTTCTGTGCGCTGCGCTTGGCGCTCATGACTGTGGCCTTTGAATAAAATGCATTTGATGGGTTTTTAAACCCCATTTCTACGCATTTACACCAAGGGCCTAAAATCGGAGAGAAACACCCCGCTCGCTAGAATTGTCACTAACATTAGGCTCCATGGGGAATAGAGTCATCCCTACGATGCTCTGAGAACTCCTCTGTAGTTCCAGTTGCTTTCTGTTGGGCTATGGAGTCGAGCTCAAAACACCCTTCTTAAAAATTACATG
The DNA here is from genome assembly GCA_010110895.2 of Picea sitchensis. Classification (NCBI taxonomy): domain Eukaryota; kingdom Viridiplantae; phylum Streptophyta; class Pinopsida; order Pinales; family Pinaceae; genus Picea; species Picea sitchensis. Next base: position 42,193 of record SNQJ01S0079099.1, on the reverse strand, counting down.
TCGATAAGTGAAAATAAAAGATAAATACACATGCTCCAAGGAGCTTATTTATGTACGGTCCTAAACTAATAAATTCCTTTACATGAGGCTAGGTGAAAGAAAACTTCCACCATAGCCAATCAAGCAACTTCCTAAATAGAAGATCCTTCCTTCTGTCGATGATCACAAACAGATGGTGTAACTGTGATAGTAGAACAGTTACGCTCTTTAACTCCTCTTTACAGGATGAAGTCGAGATGAAATAGGGAGGCTCCAAATTGTGAAGGAAATACAACTCCATGTATTCCTTCACAGGCTCATAGGACCAGTGGAAAACTCCAGAAAATGGGGGACAGGTAGCCTCCTTTGCTACACAGTTGTTCACGTGTGGCTGAATATCTTTGGTAAGCACAGGTGGGTGGATAGCTGACATAGGCTGACTGATCTTAAATGGTGGTTTCTCGCTGACTAGCTCTGCTCATTCTACAAACTGCATCTTCAGCTCCTCCTCCTCTTCTTCATGGCTCTCCCAAGGATCAGATTCATAATCATCATAAATAGGGACCATGGGAAAGATCTTCTTGTTTTCATGTCAGTCAGTGTATTCATAGTGATCAAATGTAGAATAAGCTTGCTGCTCATCATCTCTAGAATATTCATCAAAAAAGGGTTACCCTTCATTTCTACTATCAACTTCCAGAATAGTGATCCCATCGAGAATATAATTGTCAAAATTATCCATTTCAGGGACAATGGTAATTGTTGCTTCTGGTTGTTCATACATACGATTTTTCTCTTTAATCCTAGGTAAAAATATATCATAGACGACCTCTTGAAGGAAAAGAGAAGAATCCTCTTCAACAACCATCTCTTCTTTAAAAACTGGAAGGTCTTCGTCATCATAAGCCGAGATGCTAGGAACATCTGCTTCAACCCTATATTTAGGAGAGCCATCTACTATAGACAACATCTGCTCTATAAAATCATAATTCTCACAAGAGGCATATTGATATTTATGAACATCTAAAGGAATAGATGTATCTAAAATGATGTTATATGCTTCCGTGCTAGGGATAACATAATTAATATCATCCAACGCCTCTAGATTTTCATAGAAAATGCTTTCCTCCATAGTAAAAGCTTCATCACAAACATGGTCTTCAGGGCTGGTAGAGGCTTTATGAAGCATAGAAAACTCATCACAACAGTTTTCATACAAACACTCAGCTGGGAAGTAATCTTTACAAAATGAATTGAAAGCTGTATGAAAACCTGTCAAAGAATGGATGCTTGCAGTGGGAAGAGATCGACACCAATCAAGAGAAACTCCCTTTAATGAATACTTAAAAATCTTAATCTGGACATCTTCTTGCATGATATTAAGTCGATGAATAACCTCATGAAATTCCAGTAAATTATTAGATGGTACTTCCTAAATGTTTGCTTGAAATTCAAGGAGGATATCTTCCCATTCATCTCTATCTGGTAGTGGATTAGGAAAACCAACTATCAGGGAAAAGTCAAAGAAATCCAACCTTTGAGATAAGATATTTTCCATATCGAATTAGTGGAGTCATCGACTGATCCTCAGATCATGGAGTCGCCAGGTGAAAGATGCACAACTTTGAATGTGTCTGGTCTTTGTTCACCATCAGAGGCTAGATCCTAACATTGTGTCCTCCCAGGAAACTTCTCAAGCTGAGAAAGAAGATGCTGAAACCTTCTCGAAAAATCTCATCTGGGTCAAATTTCAAGTGTGCTTAAAGTAGCCACATCTGAAACAGTGAAGTGGAAACAGTGGAGTTTCCAGGTGAACAATAGCAATCTTCAAGGGCTCCGATCCCTGATGCACCTTCAGAATCAGAGACTCAATGTCGTTCAATCCCGGGGAAAATCTTCAACTTTGTCCCCGACAATGGCACCAGAAATGTTGGTGTCAAAAGTCACTCCTGGATTGCAGCAGGAGTAATCCTGAGGCCCATCAGTTTAAATGTCACAATTTGTTGATAAAGGGTGATGGATGGAAGTAAAATCAGAACAATATCATTCTAACTCAGAAACTAGTTTGGGCATGCATAAGCAGATGAGGCCTTGATTCAATTTTAGGCAGTAAGTTGTAATAAGGGTGAGTAGGAGGAAGACTTATGTAAGGAAATGTGAAGGGTTGTTGTAGGCATCGGGCTTCCAATGGCCTGTAGAAGAAAACTTTGAACATAAGAACCTCTTATATTCAAAAGAAAAACCACTAAAAGAACATAACAACGCTATAATAAATCCTTTATCATAACACAATCACGACGATTCTTGTGAATCATTCAGTCATGAACTCTTTCCGTATGAGATCGAAACAAGATGAAAAAGAGAGCTTCTTTACATTAAACAAGGAAATTTCATATAAAGATACATAGCCAAGAAAACCAGTGCTTTATTAAAAAATTACAGTCAGGTGTTCTTCTCTACCATACATCCCCACAAAAATACAAAAACTAAGTATATACACATTAAAATAAAACCTAGCATGTGCAGGCTCCTCTAGTCAGACAAGGACATTAGATCGGCATGGCTTCTTAGGAAAACCTGCACACAGGACAATCTTGGGCAGACTGGCTGCCAGAACTTCCATGCCTTACATTTAAGGAGTGAGGCGAGGTTTCAACCACCTCCTCCTACCTCTATTTACCTCTAGCAAGGATCAGGATCGAGGCTAAGTTAAATTGGTACCTGGAGAATGTGGAAACGCCTCCTGTAGCTAAACCCGGTGCTTCAACCCTTTAACCAACTCTTTCTATCACCCCAAGTGCCCACGGGTCGTGACCCTGTGCCTATCTTCAAAAGCGATTTTCGCATTTCACATTTTGGTGATTCTAGATGCAGTGGAGGATTGACCCCCTGTATTTTGAAGTCCTGGTAGCCAAAATGCCGAAACGACTAATAATTTCGCGTTTCGGGGTTTCCCGATGCAATGGATGAGAGACCTCGTGTCTTTTGAAGTCCTGGTAGCCTGAATGTTGAAATGGCTAATCATTTCGTGTTTCGGGGTTTCCTGATGTAGTGGAAGAGCGACCCCCTATCTTTTGAAGTCCCGGTAGCCGAAATGCCGAAATGGCTAATCATTTTGCATTTCGGGGTTTCCCGATGCAATGGATGAGAGGCCCTGTGTCTTTTGAAGTCTTGGTAGCCGAAATGATGAAATGGATAATCATTTCGTGTTTTGGGGTTTCCCGATGCAATGGATGAGAGACCTCGTGTCTTTTGAAGTCCCGGTAGCCAGAATGTCGAAATGGCTAATCATTTCGCGTTTCAGGGTTTCCCGATGCAGTGGAAGAGCGACACCCTATCTTTTGAAGTCCCAGTAGCCGAAATGCCGAAACGACTAATTGTTTCACATTTCGGGGTTTCCTGATGCAATGGATGAGAGACCCCATGTCTTTTAAAGTCCTGGTAGCCAAAATCGCGATTGAGCCTGATCAGGCGTCATGTGTCCCAACTGGATCGGACGACCATGATTATTTCGTGACTGTGGCAATAAGATATGAGCCCATGCGCTAAACCCCGTGCAACTTCGCAACTCAAACCTACCCGATGACCGTCGATTTTCTCCATCTATGGATCATCGCCGTTGAAAACAAAATGCATGCTCGCTTGATTTTAAGCCTGAAATGGACTTCTTCCGTGTGCTGCATGTGGTGCTCATGACTGTGGCCTTTGAATAAAATGCATTTGATGGGTTTTTAAACCCCATATCTATGCATTTACACCAAGGGCCTGAAATCAGAGAGAAACACCCCCCTCACCAGAATTGGCGCTAACACCAATCACTAACTCCATCATGGTCGAGGTTATAGGATTTCCAAATGAAGGAACAAAATGGACTGGTAAATACACAACACTCTAGGAAGTTGTGGAATCCTTTGCAGAACCAGGGGGGGAATTTGACAAGAAAGGAAAAGGCCTCAACCCCACTGCTCTTAGTGAACCTTGGAGGGAGCTAGAAGGCATGTTGCAAAGATAAATTACATGCGACGGATGATATGACGTGGTGAGACCTCGCCACCTCAAGATGTTGGCAGTGCTAAAACAACGGTTAGTATTAAATCTGCCATTTTTTTTTAATAGCATTATACATGAGGTCGCTGGAAGAACTCAAAAAGATAAAAACCCTACTAACATAATTAGTCATCATGGGTTAGTAAAATTGATAGTAGTCAGGGCCTTAAATAATGCACAAATAATGTGGGGGGAGGTAATTGAGCTCGATAGACCCTTGCAAATTGAGCAACCAGAAGTTCCCCAGATAGAAATCCACCATGAAATTCCTCCACAAGGAATTAAGGCAATCCATCTAGAGGGATATAGTGCCCAAAAAAAAGTACCAACCACCCAACTTGAAATTGAAACAAAACTTATTCAGTTAGCAAAAACACAGAGTATGCAAGCATAAACATCAAAAAGGAAAAGACAAAGAACAAATTTTGTTCCTGAAACCCCTTATGTTAAAAGAAGAAAGGGTAGAGAGACAATACAACCTGAAATCACTCATGAGACTGTGCAAACAAAAGATCCATCACATGAAAACCCTGTAGGGTAGCAGGATGATTTCTTTGGAAGATATGAAGAGGAGATGGCCCAAGTGTTGGGAAATTTGGGAATGCCACTTATTGAAGATACAGACGGTCCATAAGAACCCCAAGCTCCAACCTCTCCTCCTTCAAACTCTGTCTTTGATCTTCCTGATATGGAGATGTCATCCTCTCCTATGAGGGAATCTCCTGATGTAGCAGAATAGCCAGAGCCTCATTTTAAGGAGAGCATTCCTTTAGATAAACAAGAATGCCCAGAGGATACAGGGAATGAATTTCCAATTGATCAAGATGGGGAAGACCTTGAAATTCCCCTTGGACATAAAGAAATAGCAGAAAAAGGAAATAACCGAACCAGAAAAATGGAACATGAAAATAAGGCATTGAGGAGGAGGGTCAAGAAAATAAAGGTATTAAAACAAAAAGTTGGCACATTGAAGGAAAAAATTAGACAACTTAAGAAGCAGCTGGAACAGTCTAAAAAATCCTACAAGAAGAAGAAATCTAGGAGGGTTAGAATACATGGAAGAAATCCACTTCCTAGAAGGGAAATTCATACTCACTCTATTGAAACACAAACATATTTTCACGCTCCCTTGGAATCAGTTGAAACAAAAACTCAAACAGATGCTCCAGTAACAGTAGAAAAAGTTGTTGAGACTGAAGAGGTGCTTCATTCCTGTGAACAGGATTCCACTATCAGAAGATTGGAAGCAGAATTGGAACAATCCCAATAGACCCTAACCCAATGCTGAAATGAAATGGTGACATTAACAGAGCATCATGAATTTTTCAGACAACTCCGAGCAATGTTAGCAACTAAAAATAAAACAGTAAAGAAACAGTAAAGAAGGTGCAGGGTCAACTTGATGGATCTTTGGAGCAAATCAAAAGTATTTTCTCTATTTATTCTGATATATTATCTTGCAGAGCCCATGTTAATAATTATGCCCTATTTTTATTGGAACGATATTTGTTATTAAAAGTGAAATACATTAGGGAAGGAACACCTTCTTAGTTTTCCACTGTCTCTGACTTGGTTTCATGTTTCAAAGAAAAAGATGATGTAATACAATACTTTTTGTGTGAATTATATCTTCATAATTTCATTCTAGAAGAAAACATAGATGAGAACCACAATCCATTCATTGGGGATATCCAGTTTCAGGCCTTTTTATCTTTTCCCCCAAAACCAACTTAGATGGGCCAAGGAACATAAGGTATTTATGAAAAGATAAAATGGGCTAGACCTATGGGTCAGAGGAGAACCTTTTAAACCCTTTGACACCATTATGCAACATAGAGCATTTATGAAGAGGGATAAGGTTGTATAATATTTAGCTCCCATCCATAGACATGTTTTACATTCAGGGTTGTAGTACTTTGGAGAAATTAGAGAAGAAGCCCTTTCTACTACCAAATTAAGATGGAGTGTCTCTTCAAATGAAATAAAGAATAGGGAACCATTTGGTTTTAGAAATTTTCAAGCGGTTACTCTCATATTAGAAAGGTATTCTAATATGATCATGGAAGCAGGTCCTTCCTATATTGGATGCAGGTACAATCCCCCCATCATTTGGTATCCTCCAGAGGGTTATCATAGTGTTTATGAACTTCATAAGAAAAAGGAAGAAGTTGCTTTTGAATAACTTAAAGGTAAGAATGGGTTCCAAAGGTCTAAAGAAGAGACCTCTCCACCCTATAGTCTCACTGCCTTGCATATAAAATCTCTTGTTGCATGAGGACATGAAAAAAGGCAAGCTGAGGGGTATGTTGGGGTAAGAAAAAGGTATAAATATTATCCTTGTTACTTTGGTTTATGATATATTCTTTGCTGAATTTTCTATTAGTTTGAAATAATTAGGGAAGAAAATGATTAAAAATATTTTGAAAATAATATTAAATGATATTAGATATTTTCTAAACTTTGGTTTGAATTGCTTTGATTTTATGCAGAAATGGACAATTGTTGTTAATTGAGGATAATCAAGAAGACCGTGAAGATGCACAAACCATTGAAGATTAAAGAAATTAGGCACAAAAAAATTCAAAGGAAGATTGATTTTTATCTTCTAATATTCATAAATAGTAAAAGAAATACCGAGGATCTCTTGATCCTCAGGATAGTAATTTACTTGTCTCATTGTAATATATAAAGAAGAGTGTGTTGGAGAAATTTCTATTTTCGACACACTAGTTCAGTGGGAGTAACACTAGTTCAATGGGAGTTAACTGACTAGTTCTATTTTAGATTTTCTAATCTTAGAACATCACTATTATGCATGCATTCCTAATTATAGGATGTCATTGCCTATATGAGTGAAGATCACTCACTCGTTGATAAGATCATAATATGCATTGATTCTCATTATTCATTATGTATCTCTCTTCCTTTTCTTGATAAGCTTTGTTTGTGTATGCTTTAGCTAGATCTCCTGTGCATGTTTCCATGAAACACTGACATGGTATCAGAGCTATGTTTCTTGGAGCACGCCAAAAAATCCAAAGAATAAGGAAAATCGGAGTTTCGGCAAGATGAATCCATGGTTGTACCTTTCAGTAGTGATTTCTCCCAAACTATTAATGTTTTGAGGAAACAGAAAAAGTGGGAAGTATATCGACCCATTCTACAAGTGGGTTTTCAACCGTTTGGCAAGATTCCTCACCGTTTTCTTAGAAACTAAGTCAGAAGATCATCTCTTGAAACTGATACGAATTTTCACTTAAAGTTCCCTTTCTGCCATGATTTCTTCACTTGCATATTGAGAGTAAATTTTTAGGCATTCTTAGAAACAATGGGAGAGATGGATAGGAAAACTATTATACAATCAAACTTGGTGGTAATACTCACACCATACAATTATTTCGATTGGAATCCCAAGGAAGAATTCTAACTCAGAAGGAAAGGACTTTATAATTTGATGATGGTGACAGAAACATAACTTACATCAACGATTGAGAAGATGACATGGGCGAACTGTAAGGATGAGGCCACAGGACTACTTCTTGAGTTAATCTCCATTTATATATGGTTTCATGTTGCCACATGCAAGACTCCAAATGATATCATGACCACCTTGGAAGGACTCTTTGGAAAGCAGGATGAGATGCAAGGTCATATGCTTGAGGTAGAGTTGAATACCTTAGACCCTAAATTTTTTGATAATATACAAGATTTCTTTACTAAATTTAAATCTTTGATTTTGAGCTTGGGTGAATGTGGTATTGACAAGTATACACAAGAGAAACAACTTATTCTAATAATCTTGGCCAATCTAGGACTAGAATACGCTATATATGTCTCCAATTTCTATTACGGCGGATGTCTTTTTGGAACAAATTGGAAAATTCCTATGTTGGCTTGGTTCATTGAGTCTCTTACACAAGAGCAGACAAAAATCATATAGATGGGCCTCATGAAAGATCTCAAAGCACATGCACTCATCATGCATGATGGAAAATGGTCATCCAAACAAAACGGGAAGGAGGGATATTCCAAACCCTTTAATGATTCTTCAGGTTCCAAAGACTCTTCATATTCCAAGAAGAAGAAGAAGGGAAAGCAGTGCACTTACTACAATAAACCGAATCATGAAGAATCCACATGCATGAAGAAACAGATCGATCTTATGGAACAGACACTTCTGCATAACAACCTTGGAAACTTCATTCCAGAGGGAGTCAAGAAGAAGAAGGAAGAAGATCCTGCTCCTAAGAAAGGTAATAATCATGCTCTGGTTGCAATTAATTCCTCATCTGATTCATGGATTATATATTCTAGTGCATCCCATCATATGGCAGTGAAAGATGAAGTTTTCTCTTCTTTGAGTCCATGCTCAAGACCCCCTATTCTCATGGGGGATGATACTCCAATAGCAGTAGCAGAAGAAGGGAGAGTGGAACTCCACAATGGAAGTTTTGAGAATGTTATACATGTTCCAAAGCTCTCTATGAATTTTCTCTCACTTTATCAGATTACTCAGAAAGGTAAAAAGGTTGAATTTACATTAGATTTAGTTTCAGTAATTGACATGCATGTCAATTCCATCATTTCAATTAGTGAGGTGGATCAAAATTCAAGGTTGTATATATTCACTAAGTTTTCTGATGATGACTCCTCTATTCTAATTACACATAAGGAGAGTACTTTGCATGCACTTCTAGTGCAACATGCATATACTCTTGTGCCTCCATCAGTTTCAGACATCATAGATGATTCCATACACTCAGATTTTGTACATGGAAATAAGCAGGTAGTACAACCTGATCAAAAGCCAACGCTGAAGCTTTAGTAGATGCCCAAGAAGGCACAAACCACACTTCAGGAAGCAGGCAACCTTGCAGGGAATCCATTGGATTCGAGGAGGACTCAATCTCAGCATGAGGAGCCTTATCATGTATTTCCAGCTTTAGAACGTGTGATTCCCATGCATTGCTGTATGGCTCAAACTATTGATCCACAAAACTACAATAGAGTTGTGGGGAATACATTATGGCAAGCAGTTATGCAGAAGGAGTATGACTCACTCCCACAGAAACAAACTTGGAATATGGTTCCACTTCCACCAGAAAGGAATATTTTCAAGTGTAGATGCATCCACAGGATCAAGAGGTATAAGGCCCGACAGGTTTCCAAAGGACTTCATCAGATCCATAAATAATTCTACATATTCACGAAGACTTTTAGTGAGCAGAAGTTTCAAACTTTGCGGGATCGTCTTGCAGTGAAGAACACAGTTTCCTAGTAGCTGCCATTTTCTTCTTTTGATACATTATCATTTGAGGGGGGTTTTGTTCCCACATGGCTTTCCCTCTTTCCTCACTTTTATTCAGTGTTTATAAACTCAAAGAGAAAACCTTAGTATGTTTCTGCTTCTATCCCCCTCTTTTTCTTCCCTTTCCTTTTGCTTTTAAACAATTTAGAATTGGTTGAAGTAGTTGAACCAACTCATTAGTTAATTTAATTAAAAGACTCAACTAACTTTAGTTAGGGGGAAAAGTAATAATCATAATAAGGGTTATAAATAAATAATAACTAGTAGGTGGGACCCCTTGTGACTCCCTTTAGCTCATAACAATCATAACATAACCATTAGTTAAGTAAAACACACCTCCTTGTATCTCCCATCAACATAATCACTTTTGGCAAATTTAGCTCATGATATTTGAAATTATTATAAAAAATATTACTCATATATCCAAAATAAAATGTGTTGTCCAAAGATCCCTGAAGTCAACTGTCATAAAACAATAGATAAAATAAAACTTAAAATCCATATTTTCCACTTTGTGATGCAATCTTTACTTGATTGTTGTTGTCACCCTTTGATTTCCCTGAATTTGCCTTTGGCTACGCTGAGCCTTTAGGACTAATCTTGTTGATCACGTGGGAACAATCATCCCTCAAATGCATCTGGGAAGACACGGATTTGTTAGAGCCATTGGATGGTGAGGAAGGGGCAACATTGTCTTTTCCTTTGTCAAGGGCATGGTGGGCCTCAATTTTCAATCTCTTTCTAGCATGGGAGGATTGCATTGGTGAGTGGGGAGTGGCTTGGATGATTTGGTTGTTAGGCGGAGGAGCAGGCAAAGACAAGTTGGGCCAACCACGATGTTGGGAGACTGCCAAGTGGACAATCTCTTTCCATCCATCATTTCCATGAACCTCGGGTTGCAATGAGATGTGAGGAGGTACAGGGATACTCAGGGCTTGCAGGACTTGGAAAGGAGGCCTTTCAGGCCTAGGTTGGACTACTTCTTGCCCAATCCAATTGAAGAATCTATCCTGAAACAATTGGCCAAGCTCTTGTGAATCAACATCAAAATGTATGCAGAACCTTGTCCTTCTTGGGCCTCTGTTCCAATTACATATACCTCTGTTTCCTTGGTCATGGCTACCTCCACTAGCAAAATGCATTCCTGAATGCATGATTGATTAGAAAATATTCTTTTAAATAACCATACATTACAACTCTTAAAATATGAAATAGATTTGGCTCATCAATGTATCAGAATCATGCAATCCAATCGATACAAATTGTTTTACTGTTTATCAATGAGCAGGTGGTGAAAAAAGGGTTATGGGATATGCGAGGGGTTTGTATTGAGCGAAACATGATATAATGAGGGGGAAAAGAACATGGTTACTACTCAATGAAAACAACAATCAACTGTAAAGAAAACCAATAAACCATCACAATAATCGAAAAGACATCACCACTTTCAACTGCTTTAATACCAAAGTTCTCTTGACTGTAATCAATATTAGAATAGGGAGTGAGAAATGAATATGGGAAGGCAATGGGATTTGTAATTAGAAAAAAATGAAATAATGGAAGGGAAAAAGAGTGATTATTGTTCATAAAATTAATTAAGTGATCCATAAAACATTCTGTGGAAGGAGATGCCCTAACCAACGATCATTGTGACCAAATAACAATTACTGGGTATTTAACTAGTTCATTGTTCATAATCAAATATCCAACACAGTGCCATCACAAGACACAATGCATTCCACACAATCTGTAAAGGAGTTATGTTCCCTTCATTTATACACTTTGCATCTTATAACAATTCTCAAATAGTAACCATTTCCACTATGTTAACCATCAGAATCAACCATTGTCCACACTTTACTTCAATCAACAAATACACTCAACAATCATGTTTCCAAAATAATGAATGAAGTTACACTATCACTGCAATCGAGCCTATAATTTAGAATGAAATGATCTTCGTTAAAAATATATAGGGTCAGTAAACCCAATAATCTAGATTTATTTGCAAACCCCGAATTGACATTCAACAGACAGACAACAACCTCCATTCCAACACAAGCTATGCACAGAATAATTCAATCATGCAAGTGTAATTCTATCACTGTACAAGCCTAATTCAATGTGACTCTAAAAAGTTGGGCCATCCATCCAATGCGACGAGGTATCAACAACATGGATATATTCATAAAACAAATAATTGGATTGCCACAAAATCATGTTTAAACCTCTGTGATTATTTCTGAGTGTGGAAACCAAAATTATTCATCTTATACACAGTGGGCAACCACCCAAAACACCACGATGCAACATTCCCATTTCACAATTCCAAACAGATAGTCATATTTCTTAACTCAACCCATCATGTTGAGCTATCAAATCTAATTCAACGTTGCTTCAAATTAACCAAATTTCAAACAAGCATGCTGTGTAAAAATAAGAATCATGAAATCATAACGCACACAGTGGATGAAAAATGTTACAATCATCCTGGATACCTGTTTGGCCCCAAAAAGAACTTAGATTTAGAATGACCATTTATTCGTGTTGTAGAAACACCACACACACAAATGTAGTACGCATGATAATCATTTAGCAATTATAATCAATGTTGAGTTAAACATCTAAATAGTCCTTAGTGCAAAACACCATGATTGTGTATCAATCAATGAACCAATCAACAAAACATGTTGTGGAAACCACACATACCCACACATCAACTCGAATCAGGGTTGTGACTCTCTCAAATAAACAATACTTAGTTATTAAACATAAGGAGAGCGATTGTGTATTTTGAATTGTGAAATCAACAATGCAGGGTTTACCATTGTTATAACAAAGGAAGTGACTAGATACCAAAACAACACGATTGTCACATGACCAACTGGGTGAGCCTGTACTCAAATTAGTCGACAATGTAAAACCATCCAACAATAGCCAAGTAGTAAACCCGACAGGCTAGGAAGGTCTTCTTTAACAACCTTCATACTGGAGGGATAAGGGTTTATTCTATAGACAACACAGGGAGAATAGAGCCAACTCCTTGCAAGGGTGAAACCTCCGAGGCCAACAGTGCATACACAGAGAGAACCATGACTCATTCATGGACAGGTAACAAATCCCATGACAATGGTCTATAACAGAGGAGCGAGACTCCAACTCGGCCAGTAATGATACTTAACACACGCAGGGTATAACCCTCATGGTTCTCCAGTCAAACAACCACAATGCTGAAGTGAAGACAGGTCCGAGACTTAGGAAAAAAACCCACTACACAACCCTTTAGTGGTGGAAACAAACTAATGCTCAAGTGAACAAACCCAGTGACACAGAGTGCCTCCAACCATTAAACCCACAAAAGCCAAAGACTGGGTAGTGATGAATGCGTGAGGATAACTATCCACCCAAGACCAAACAAAAACCCTCCAACTAAACCAGCAAGGATACGCAGTATGACCAACAACTTCTATGAATTAAAGACTATTGTAGAAAGAACCATCAACTCTTCATTCCAAGAACACAATTTTACATAGTTACAATACTCAAGGAAAGAAAAAACCAATACACCCAAGCTATTAATCATTTCATAACTAGAGCAGACTCATTAATGGAAAAAAAAAGACATACCTATTAATCAAACACCTTAAAACATGAGTTGGCCGAGCGGTTCCTCTTTGCTAGGAAGTCGGAGCATAACCACAACAACAAAATTGAACAATAGCCCGATTAAGGTGGCAGCCAGCGAAGGAGAAAGGGTGACGTGTAGTAAATGCACATCACCTCCATTGACAGTGCATTAATTCCCTAGTACATGTCAGCGAGCTTTCCATCGACACAATTAATCAAACCATGTATTGAAACCATCACCCATTAAAACCAACAATGTGGCCATATCACATTTTTAACTTATGCCATAACATAATTAAACCAAGTTCCATATAATTCAACAATTCGCATAACCATTAGCATCTATTACCTTGTCAAATGCACCACCAACATTCCATACCATATGCATATTACCAGTATAACTCAATTAAATAGTATAACCATCACTTGCTAGCTAGGATTTAACCATAATAAATTTAATCTTTTGTGCATGTAGTATAGCATACCTCAAATTCTTCCCCTTGCATTTGTTGCATTGTTTTCATTTCATTCCAATTGTTTGTATGTGTTACTAATATGTTTGTTATGTAGGTGTTCCAAGAATAGGTAGAAGTGGTGTCAATGAACATCACAGGCCCTAGTAACATAAAGAACCAATACTTCATAAGCCCAAACCATAGCCAACAAGATCTCATCAACCATGTAAGTTGTGTCAAACATCATCACAACATCAAATATGAACATATATGATCTCCAATCTACAAGGTGGTCCCACCTACTAATATTATTTAACTTTAATAATAATAGGTTTTAGCAACACTTTGCGGGAAAAACTTAGTTGTGATTTTAATCATCAACAAACTGGCGAATCCATAGAGAAATTTGTTTTCAATAGATTTAGAACTCCGAACTCACAATTTCATAGACCAAGAACATCAGGCATAGAAGGTACAACTAGGAATATTATGCAACAGGGGGAAGTGAGTGGATTTAATGGAAATGTGATCGGGAATTAGGGAATAATTTATGAAAAGTGATAAGTATGAGGGGCTTTACCATTGTCTACATAATCATTCAATTGGAATCTGATCTTAACCTCAAGGAGATTTTTTGTTGTTGTTTTTTTACTTGCTCTCAAAACCTCAATGGATGGAGAAATGGTAAGAAGAAGTGGGAGGTAACCATTTCTTTGTAAAAACAACAGTGGAAATATATAACAATTTGAAGGGCCTTTTAGAGGATACATCATAACATTTGTGTAAGCTTGATTGTTATTGGCTAACAATGCTTTGCAGGAGTGTCATTGTGGCAGAATTGATCCAACATCCTGTTTGACCAAGTTAACCAAAGATAATAAGAAACAAAATCATGATGGAAGTAAAGTTGCAGAAACTAAAACAAAAGCAATAAAATACAGAAATGAAACGTAGCAAAAAACTTAACTCAGAAGGAAGAAATCAAAGTATTGTAAAGCATAGAGAAGAAGCACAAAAATTGAAAGTAGAGCTAGGCTACTAGTATACAGAAAATCCAATCAGCATTAGAAATTTTCATGCTTTCCCCTCACAATACTTCAAGCGAGGACTATTAGTGTTGTAGGAAAAAAATTGCCTCTGTAAATCCCTTAAAATGTATGAGTTAGTGTCCAAGACAAAAGTAATTTGGAAAGTACCCAACACTTGAAATCTTGATGTAATTATCAGCCTTTTGATGCACACAATTAAATCATCAAGATAAACATGGAGACTGACCAATTCATCGAAAGATGTGTGTATAGGCCTTTTAAAGGCGGTTCTTTCATCAAGTAATCCAAAAGGTAGGCATTTTTAAGACATAGTATCACAATTAGTAATAAAAATGTTATTGTGAATATCTGTCCCTTTTACCTTGATTTTCTTGTAACCAAACAAACTGTCAAGTAAGGGCCCTAACTGTGACTCTACAACCTATTGCAGAAACATTTCCATATTGAGAGGAGGGGAAGGATTTCTCATAATCACTTGCTTGAAATTTAGAATACTAATACATGTTCTAATATTATCAGGGGTCCTAGAGGCCAGTTCCCAATTTGAAACCCATTCAGGGTGGACTGAAAAAAACATTCCAGCCCCTAAGAAATCTCTCAACTCCCTTTGAAAGGTTGCCTTCAGTGTAGAGTTAAAAAGTCCTTGTTTTTGCATAGCTGGTTTCATAGTACATTGAATAAGACCTGGATCAAAACCATGAAGATCCTCATAAAACCAAGAAAAAACATTTTGAAATCCACCAAGTAGCTCGACGGACCTCATCTCTTCTTTATCAGAACACTGGACATTTATTTTAACTTTCGTTGAAGATCCAGGTGTCCTAATATTCATGGAGATGGTTTCAACCACCTTCTTTCATAACTCCTCTTATTTATATTTTTCTTTATTGCCTACATCACTCAATGAAAATGAACTCTCAAGAGGAGTCAAGCCCTTAGGAATCTTATGATTTTCTATGGATATAATCTCCTCGGGCTTAGGAAGTTCATCTTGAATGACAACAAAAATTCTCTCATCGTTAAGGAGGGCCTTACAAGATCCTACATTGTCAGGAATACATGGATGTTATAGAGATTGAAAATCGCAATCAGGCCTGTGAGACAAAATTTTATGATTAGGAGAGGTTGCAAAGATAGCTAACCGATCAACCATTGAATTCAACTCCCTCTTAACATGAGTGATGTTGAAAGATAGAAGGTTCGAGGTAAGTTACCAAACAACTTGGGTGTATTGTTCCATCAACTTGTTGCTAGGAGATCATATCTTACATATCAGGTTCACAACAAGCTCAGAATCTCCAAAAACTGAAAGGTGACCACAACCAAGATTAAGGGTGTTCTCAATGCCTAATAATAAAGATTTGAAATCAACGACATTGTTTGAATAGGCAAACTCTAACTTGTAAAACAGATTATGAATTTTTCCTGCAGGAGAAACCAAAATAGTACCAACCCCATTACCTTCACTAGAGAATGAACCATCAAAGTGCATATGAAACATATCATCATCTAAATTGATTCTTTCCAAAGGAATATTATCCTCTTCAGCAAATATGGAATACACCCCTAGGTCCTCTTCGACATAGTTTATGCTAGATTGCAGAACACTCTCTATGTAGGGTGAAATTCTTCCCTCTCTAAGGAATATGATGTTATTACCATTCCGAGGAATAGATAAATGTTTCCCATAGAGTGAGAGGTATCCACCTATTAATTCTTTCCAATCCCTTCCCAAGATAATTGAGTAATTGCTTACAGGCATATCAATTACTTGAATGCTGAGGGTTGTCCTTATCTCAGGATGGGTGCATAAAACCATGGTTACATCCTTAATCTCGCCTATGGTTGTTTGTTGTATACTATTATAGGAGAGCATGCTTTTGGAATTTTCATTTGTACAAGACAAGCCTAGCTCTTCCATAATAATATTTGACATCACACTTGGGCCTGAACCACCATCAATGAGGAAACAATGGGCGATCTTATCCATGATCTTATAGAAATATAAAAAGGGAGATTTTTTATAGGGTATCTAAATTTATGTACACCTACTTTATTTACATAAGAATCCTCTTTGTTTACCTCATCAGAAAGGTTGGCCACCATGAAATCTTTTCCATCCATGAATTGTTTCATATGCATTTGTTGTTCAGGGACGACAGCCATGTCTAGGAGGGTTGCATCTACTTTTATGTTGGCCAATTGATTCAAGATATTGTATTTGGAAGAGGGAAGAGGGGGAGTGATTCTTTGACTCTCAGGGACCTTAGGAACCTAGAGCACAATAGCGGTTGAGGATGAGCTCGGGCTAGAAGAAGTGCAGGGAGAATCAAATTTTCCCTTGGGAGCATAAGCTTTGTTTCTAGTATTGATGACCATGACATCCTCTGGCTCTGCAAAATCTAGGACAATGATAGTAGCTTCTGGTATTTTACCAAAGATATTATCTCTGGCACTTTTCTTTACCTCACATGTGGTTTCTTCATGGTTTTCCTCACAAAAGTTACACCAACTCTGAGGTAGGATGGCTTTAGGCTAAAAATTGTTTTCAACCAAATTTCTAAAGGGGGGTGCAGAAGAGGATAAAGATTGAGGGGTGAGAGGGGAGACAATACCCTTCCACTCAAATGCTATCATATGATTTTTCATATCTTGTACTAGTTGTAAGAGAGTGGACATGTCTGTCTGTCTAACTGATTCTCCCTGGGGAAGACCGGTTCTTTCAAGATGTTCTTCATACTCTGAGAAAGCATGCAGGGTGGAACTGAGGTTATAAATAGATTTTTCTTCAAGCCTATGATGGTAGGGAGAAGGAAATGCATTGTAGTAATGCATGAAAGTGGCTTGGTTATGAGGGAGGATAAGTTCATGGATTTGGTTTTATAACTTGGTGAAACACAAGTTGAAGGAATTGATGATCTCACCATCTTTATAGGTGACGTTCTTGTATTCCCTTAAATTCTCAGCAGGGCTTTTAGATTTCCCGTAAGTGGATCGGAACCAATAGATTAATTCCTCCCAGGTAGACAAAATCTTAGGAGGAAGGTAAAATAATTTGGCCGCAGCCTTTCCTTCCAAGGAATTGACGAATAGGCACATGCAAGTATAATTGTCGTTGGCCCCTATATTATGAAAAGCATTGGAAAATGCCACCAGGTGTTCGTTTTTATTGACAGTGTTATTTCCTGAAAACTTAGGCAAGTGCTCTTTAAACTTCAGAAGTGGACGAGTAGCAGGTTCTAGGTTAAGAGGAGAGGACACATGCCATAGTGTGGTTGTGGAATCTTCTTCAAATTGAAAAAGCCCATACTTTTTCATGAATTTGGTGGGGTTTGTAGTGGATTGGACATGGATATGGTGGCTATATAAGCTACCAATCACTACTGATGATGAAGATTGATAAGATGGAGCACTTCCAGTGCCACCAGATCCTCCACTAGATGTTATCCCATGGATGATAGGTGAGGGAAAGAAAGACGAATTGGATGAATCATATAAAGTTCTCCTTAGAGAACTTTGTTGGTCAAATAACACAATGTTCCTTCTTCCTATTTAAGCAATAGGATTGATTTCAGGTGACAAGCCTCTTCTTATTCTAGAAGCATAGGAATCTAAGGACATGAAAGAAATGCCAAAACTGAAGAAACAAAAGGTTACTATTGATTTCTAGGTTGTCTACATCTAGCCTCCAATTGTTCTTGAGTACTAATATCTCATTCAATACCATCCCAAGAATGGTTAAACTCAACACAGGTCCTGGCAGTGTCTAAAATAGTACGAAACAAGTTCAAAGCAATGTTGGTCTAGCCTTGGAGACTAGGCTCAATATTTGGTTGCCTCGCAACAAGAACAATCATTAATAGAATAACAGTCAAAGAATCAATTTCATAAAAAGAAAGATGTATCGATGAAAATTGAGTATAAAAATTAACCGAAGAGATATCGAAGATCTCCCCAGTATGGTCGCCAAATAAATGTTGAGGAAAAGATATGAAATGATCTTAATCAAGCATTTTCAGATTTTTCTTGGCTAAATAAAAATAGATTGGAATGTCACCCTAGGTTTATAGCCAACAAAAATAGCATCCTAACTCACAAGTATTAATTACGAGTGCTTAGGCTAGTATTTTTTCAATAAATAGCTTGCTGGAAATTTACTTTTTATTTAATTTTCTGAACATATCAGTTGCTGAAATAAATGTAAAGATAGAAGTAAAGCCACCAAGATTATAATGAATACATATGAGACATAAATAAATCCTTTATTTCATTCAAATTCACCAAAGAGTAATTTTCTTTACAATCTCATGCAAAAATTTTGGACCAAAGTCAAACTTAGACATCCCCAATGGAACATACAAAAGTACCACTGACAGAAAACCAAAAATGAACTCTAAAGATGGATCTGCTAGCAATAGATTGTTTCCCACCTAACTTTGCACATTAGCTTTTGTCAGTAATGAAAAATAATTTATAAACAGACAAGTCTACGCAAACTATCAAAGATAGATCAACACCTCTGAAAAACAAGTGTCTGAATGATGTGATTCAACCCTGAATATTGTTGTCTACAATACGACCCTTCTATCATAAAATAGAATTAGGCTTGTGATGAATAAATGAATGAATGAAAAATGAACTATCTCAACATAAACTCAAAGAGAAAACCTTAGTATGTTTCTGCTTCTATCCCCCTTTTGTTCCTCCCTTTCCTTTTGTTTTTAAACAATTTAGAATTGGTTGAAGTAGTTGAATCAACTCATTAGTTAAGTTAATTAAAAGACTCAACTAAATTTAGTTAGGGGGAAAAGTAATAATCATAATAAGGGTTATAAATAAATAATATCTAGTAGGTGGGACCCCTTGTGACTCCCTTTAGCTCATAACAATCATAACAATCATAACATAACCATTAGTTAAGTAAAACACACATCCTTGTATCTCCCATCAACATAATCACTTTTGGCAAATTTAGCTCATGATATTTGAAATTATTATAAAAATTATTACTCATATATCCAAAATAAAACGTGTTGTCCAAAGATCCCTGAGGTCAACTGTCATAAAACAATAGATAAAATAAAACTTAAAAGCCATATTTTCCACTTTGTGATGCAATCTTTCCTTGATTGTTGATTACACCCTTTGATTTCCATGAATTTGACTTTGGTTGCGTCGAGCCTTTAGGCCTAATCTCATTGATCATGTGGGAACAATCATCCCTTAAATGCATACGGGAAGACATGGATTTGTCAGAGCCATTGTAGGGTAAGGAATGGACAGCAATGGATTTTCCTTTGTCAATGGCATGGTGGGCCTCAGTTTTCAATCTCTTGCTAGAATGGGAGGATTTCACTGGTGAGTGGGGAGAAGCTTGGATGATCTGGTTGTTAGGAGGAGGAGTGGGCAAGGACAAGTTGGGACAACCACAATGTTGAGAGACTGGAGGGTGGACAATCTCTTTCCATCCATCATTTCCAAGAACCTCAGGTTGCAATAAGACGTGAGGAGGTACAGGGATACCGGGGGCTTGTGAGACTTGGAAAGGAGGCCTTTCAAGCCTAGGTTGGACTACTCCCTGCCCAATCCAATTGAATAATCCAGCCTGAAACAATTGGCCAAGCTCTTATGAATCAACATCAAAATGTATGGAGAACCTTGGACTTCTTGGGCCTCTGTTCCAATTACCTCTACCTCTTTTTCCTCGACCATGGCTAACTCGACTGAGTAAACGCATTCCTCCATGCATGATTGATTAGAAAGTACTCTTTTAAATAACCATATATGACAACTCTTAAAATATGAAATAGATTTGGCTCAGCAATGTATCAGACTTATGCAATCCAATCCATACAAATTGTTTTACTTTTTATCAATGAGAAGGGGGTGAAAAAAGGGTTCTAGGATATGTTGTTGATTAAGGTTGGTTGTCATTGATGTCAACCCTTGAAGAAAGACCCATAGAACAAAGGTTTGGGTAATGGAACCAATAGTGTTTGATGTAAATAT